>JBCJKH010051226.1:0-21213 GCA_039877255.1 Loriculus beryllinus
CCAAATCCACACAGTCCTGGGAGCTCCCAGGCATTACTTGAATGATGGAAGATGAGTTGTTAGTGTGATCAAAAGTGGTTTGGAATGCCGGCTCCCTTTTCAGGGTTTCCTGTCATTCACTGGATTTTTCTGTAGGAGTCTTCCTTATGACTGAAGTAGTATTTTTCTGGAAAAATAAAACCTTGTTGTCAGTTAAGACATGTTTTCTTTTCCCTTGTGGGAATGTTGTTATCACCCAAAATGTTATAGTTGTTTTACTTGTCAGTCAAGAATTTTTGCACTGTGCAGGTAAGTTTCAGGGAGATAGTGTAGTTAGCAGACAGAAGCATTACAGTCTGCTCAAGATCTTCTCAAATTCCTCATGGAGACACAGGTACTTTCAAGCTGTCTTTGTCTCCATAGTTGACCAAGTCGCTTGCGGGATTTACTTCACCCTTGGTGTCATTGCTGGCTCATGTCAGTGAATCATATCATGACTTCCTGCTGCCCAGTGTGGGCACTTCATGCAGGACTCTGGTTTATTTCTCATTAGTCCTTAGGACGGCCAGGTGTGCTGGGCTTTCATAAAGGTTTGCTGTCATTGGTGACCTGCACAATCTGATTTCTTCAATGAAAGACTTCATATTCTGAAGAGAGAAATTACTTCACTTTTCTTTTGACCACTTCGTGTGAAAAGTTCACAGTGAAAAGCCCAGACCTTGCTCGCACAGATGGAGTGATACTAACTTAATGTGTGTCAAGCAATTAAGCTGAGAGTAAGAACCAATGTGAGTACTTATTCTTGTTTAAATGTTAGCTGGCTCTGCTTAAAGGTCACTTCTTACCTCCTGTTTTGCCTAATATGATGCTAGATACACACAGCTACTTGAAATGGAAAGTAATGACTCTTCTCATTGTGCAGTTCTAATCTGTACTGCCCTCAGATCTCAAGCTTGCTTTCTCTTAATTTCTAGCTCTAAAGTGCAGCTGCTAACGCTCAAGTAAGGCTACTTCAGGCGTTAAGTCTGCTTTTAAGATCTTTTAAGAGAAGTAGAAGAAGAGACAACACTGGGTACCCTCTCTGAGAATATCTTTCAGTAGGTTCTTAAGTATCTCAAAATTAAATATGTCAAAGTCAGAGAAGTTAACTGTGGTAAGGAGGATGACAGAGACAGTTCAGCCTCCAGTCCTCTCTGGTACTCCTTCTGCTAACTTACCACCTTTCAGAACTGCTGTCTCCAGAGGACTTATATTTGTCAGAGTTTGCCATAGCCTACAGCCAGTTGTAGATGTTCTCTTTACACATCCCGATCCAAAAGTTTGAGCCAGAAATTGGAATGTTTGTTCTACTTTGTAATAGCTTTGCCATTTGGTATCAAAATGCAGTTCTCCAAAACAACTTATTTAGATTGGTTTTTTTCCAGAAACATAGTGAAGTCAAATAGTCAGTATTTATTCACTCAGGATCATTTTTTTTTCACAGCTGTCTAAGGTTCTCTTGACCTCAAGCACAGAGTAAAGAAGTCTATAATCCCTCATAGACTTAGGTTTACTCAAGACATTAGCTTAGGTGAAGTGTCTCACCACTTTTAAAATGTTATTTGGATCAGTCCCATCCACCTAAATTAGATTCCAGTGAATATATCTGTGCAATAAAATGGAATATGGAGAATTGAGGTATTTCTGCAAAGGCAAGGTACTGGATGTCTGACTGTTAGCTATTTCTGTTGGTGAGCTGCAGTGTATTTCTGATTGCAAAACCACTCCACTGTTGTTTTTGCAGTATTCAGCTGTTAACTTTAAGGAAGAGGGCTGCAATGCAGCATTACATACAGTCTTTTTCCCAGGACAGGGAAAGGGTGAACCCTTATCACAGGAATATGAGTCCTAATGGATGCTGCCTTTAATTAAGAAATGCATGTTCTGATTTGTTTTCTAAGAGATTGGTTTGTGCAGAGAGCCATGGGATGAGTGCTGGAGCATCCCAAACTGTTATGAACTTAGAACTTTGAAGAGACAGATATGTCTTCATGTTTTGTAAACGACTGCCATATAGGCTTTCACAGCAGGTAGCTGTTCTACTATGATGGAAACCAAAAATAACACTGTTTTCTCTTTTGAACAGCATCCTTAAGCATACACTGCTTCAGTATCTTGCTAACATTTATTGTCTTCAAAGGCAACAGTATAACATGGGGAGGCAAAATGATCGTTTTGACATTTTGCACGTTACAGGAGTGTAGTAGCTAGGTGAGGTTAGCAACATCTCAGATCCTTATTTCTTCTTCACTATTTGTCTTGTGTCTTTGCACAAAGGGACAATGCCAAGGGAAAAATAAGCTTTTAAATATTTTAAACTGTCCATTTAGGATTAATTTCTCAGAGAAATAAATCAGACAGTGTTTGATAGCTCTCTGTAATATCACCATTATGACCTTATTTGACATTTTTAAGCACTTAGACCTATCCAAAGAAAGTCTGGTGAAGACTTATCCGTATTTCATGTTTTATATGTTTATCTCTCTGTGTAAAAAATGTCAAGTGAAGCATTATGCCATTGCTGAATGTCTTTATGCAGGCTGCACTGAATATCCCTATATCCAAAGCAGACACAAGCTTCACATTTGACTGTTTATTTTTGAACATTTTAGGAAACTTCCCATTATAATAACGCATCACTAAAACTCTGATGCTAGTCTCAGTTGTGACCAACCAGCCTAAGCAAGTAACTGATGCCTCAAACTATGCTGTCTAGCATTGTTTAGAACCACAGTCAGGGTATTTCTGCAGCGTGTTATGAGGAATACAGCAGAGAATCACACAGGTAGATTTTTCTGTCTCTGCAGGGTTCCTGCATCATGGGTTGGCTTTTACAGCTGTGTATTTGGAAAAGTCATCTCCAGCTATGCCTGTGTGTACACCTGTAAGACTCAGTTCTCCCTTAGTATACTGTCCCAGCAGGTGTCTGTAGCCAATGCATGGAATTTGAACAGGAGCTTCCAGAGATTAAAAAAGGGCAACTACTGACACTCATCCCCAAACCCAAATCTACCCACCCCTGCCAGCTTTCTGCACCTCAGATAAAGAGCCTACCTAGTTTAGCATGTGACATTTTGTGTGCTGTGGGCATTGTGTAGACAAGTACATTACTAACACCCTCTTACTGATGCGGCGTGCTGCGTTCAGCAGCTATGTAGACAATGGACATAATACAAAAAGTTATCCAAGGCAGTGGCTTAATTCAGTCATGGTGCTCAAGGAGCTGTGAGGAAGAGGAGATAATAAAAAATTTTCAGTCTCTGCCTTTCTTCTTTCTTAATTTTTTTCCCATTCTCATTTTTCAAACAAACAGTGAAAATGTGAGGGTTCCTTGTTTTGTTGTGTTATACAACTTTGGTACAAGGATTTAATTTCAGGTTTAAAATCTTTGTGTTATGGTGGCTATGGGTACATGCTGAGGTAGGATGGCTGGTTAGTGATATTATTGTTTGGTATAATCTGTCACAGGTTGTAGATGTGGAGGCTTTTTTTGCTTGGTTGGTTGGTTTGGAGTTTTGTTTTAGTCTGTGGTTAGCAGCATTTTTTAAGCAGTGAAATGTGTTCAAGAGACTAAACCGCTAATTCCTGCAGCAGTGATTAGGAGGAGTAAAAAGGTCTGGCAACCTGTCATTGCCCTCTTCTCTCATAGTGGTTTTGTTTGTTCCTTGAAGGAAGTGTTTTTCTAATAATATGAACTCTAAATCAAGCAGAGAAGGTCTCTTGGTTCTAGCTCAGCATGATTTTTCTAAATCTTCCATGTGAAAAACTGTGCTGTTCTGACTGACAGGGCAATTTCAGAGAGTAATGAGTAAAGATGGATGTTCCCGAGCAATTAATCAAATTTCTTTTGGCAACTCTCTTTGTCATTATTCAAGGCTATTATTTAGTTATTTCAGAAAGTAGGTGAAGGCAGATCATAGCCATCAACTCCCTTTGTGCTAGCTGATACAGAGCTTGGTGATAGTAATAGGTGCCCAAATGGGAAGAAGTGGACTTCTGAAGTACCATCAGGGTCTATATCTCCTTCCAGTACTTTGACTGACAGATGCATGGTGAGGAAAGGTATCCCTCAGTTCCCAGCTAGTTGTTGAATCTTGCTCTTGGTTTGTTAGGGTTTTTCGGTTGGTTGGTGGTTTTTTTTGCACCTGTGAAACATAACTCACAGAATCATAGAACAGTTTGAGTTGGAAAGGACTTTAAGATCATCCAGTTCCAATGCCCTGCCATGGGCAGGGACACCATCTGCTAGACCAGGTTACTTAACACCCTGTCCAACCTGGGCTTGAATGCTGCCAGGGAAGGAGCATATCTGCTTTCTTCTCTTAATGTGAATGAATTTACAGCTAATCAGAAGTAGGTTTGCAAGTGGCTTCTGCTGGTGCAGAACTGGGTTGTAGACAGGTGCAATTGCTAGCTGCAGCTGAAGAAAATCAAAGCTAAAGGTAACTATAAGCTAAAAGTCTTCCTACTTGTGCTCTTCATTTCAGAATGCTTCTGTACATGCTCAGTTTAACTGTCTTTCCACCCAGTGTCCCTTCTTATATATGCAACAGAACTGCTACCCCACTGCCATGAGTGGATGAGAGGTAGTGCTAACTTTTGCCTGAGTCTGAAGTTGTTTGGATCTTTCTTTTTATTATCTTAAAGTCAACAGGAAGAATAGCAGAAATCTAAAGCAGTGATGCAGTAACTCAGCCAGCTCTGCCAGGCAGCTTCCTTCATTAGAAAATCTGACAAGTCTTACTCCCAGAATTCAAAATTAGTCTCTGAAAGTTCCTTTCTGGAAGCAGTGCACAAGGGATGTACTCAGGCTTTGTTTTGCATCAAAGCAGGACTGTAAGCAAACAGGGCAGTTTGTGCTCCTCCGTTTTCCTACACTCTGCAAATACGTGCTGTTTAATTCTACGTATACACATGCACATTTATGTACATGCTCAGAAGGAAGAGAGACTGAAAAACTCTTCAGGAGGCAGAGTGAAGAGCATGGCATAGAATGCCAAGTATCATCTTTGGTCCATAATAATTTAAAACACTGTGTATACTGTACAGCTTTATAAACTACTTGTGTTTATGCATATTGTGTGTTTGAGTGCGTACATGTATTTTTATCTGTATATGCTGCTTCAATCACTTTAACTTGAGATGCGATGTTAACAAATCTATGGCTAAAAATTACGAGAAAACAGAAGCATTAAGAGTAAAAAGATAACAGAAACACAAGCTATAGAAAACTCTTGGAATACATGAAAAGGCACAGACAGCTTCATGAAATAGGACTGTAGCCCTTTCTCACTAATCAACACCTGATCTGGCCTGATAGCCCACTGCCTATCCATTTGTTAGAAGTAATGCAGAAGTCTGCCTGAAACACTGGGAAATTATGGTTCATGCATTTTGCTTAGCTATGCCTCACAATCCTATTAAAATCAATTTGAAGACAGTTAGGGCTAAGAAGGAGGTGGTAAGAGCCAAATGTGGCTAGGTGGTCTGTTGTGGGATAAAGCACAATTACGCAATTAAGCTTCTTTTATTGCAGGCATTCATAGACATATGGGCAGACATAGATTTTCATGAATGTAGTTACCATTCTGTTTATAAGTGGATTTTACCCTGCATGTTCAGGGTGTACATGTCTCTGATCAGTTATGTTAACTGCATTGTGTGGGACTCTACCCTGGAAGGCGAATGAGGTATGTTTCAAGTCAGTATGTTGCTATGTTTAGTTTTTGTTCTCTCCAAATGAAGAAGTGCTCACACAAACCATGCAAGAGTTCATTTCTAAGGCTTTAATCTTCTCAAGAAAAAGCATTTTAGAGTATGAGCAGAAAAGCAAAATCAAACATTCTCCCTTTTCCAAGATCTAAACCTTGACATACTTTTTTCTTACAGACTGAGTGGTTTTTGCTGTCACACTTTGGTTCTTTTTGGTTTTTACATCTAAAAGTTGAGCCCTCAACGTGCAGTCACAATATCACAGTAAAAATGTTTAAATTCATACACCGAAAGCTTTATGTGCTTTATGGCCAACTGAAGCCAACAGAGTAAGTCAGAGAGTGTAAAGTGTGTAACTGCTAGCAGGGTCAGAGAACACACCACATGTCTTATCAGGCATGTGATTTGTAAGTTTGATTCCACTCATGGAATAGTCTGGACAAGAACCTAGTTTCTTTCACAGAACCTTTCTGTCCTAAACCCAACATGACAGTCCCTGCACTTCAGGTCATGGTATGGGATGTGCACTTTGTTAACATCAGTGCATAAGGAGTCAATGCGTCAGGAGACTTCAAGGTGGTTTGCAGCTTGCAAATGAGTCTTTTAGCTGGACCACATTGAGCTTGAGGTTATGCTAGCAGATAATGTTCTTTCTGCAGCTTGGTGTGGTAGTATCTCACTGGCCCTGGCACACTGATGCCAAGTGTAGACAGAATTGCAAAGAAGCTGTGATTTTACACAGTGAATGAAAGCCGTTATGGCAGAGGTGTATGATAGCTGCCAGAGAGGTGAGTCTCCAGCTTGGGCTAATAGATAGACATAAACAATGTGCATTTTGTGTTAGTTCCCAAGATTGGACAGGTGATGAAAGGCTTGTGCAATGAAGAGTCATCCCTGAAACTCTTGTTCAGAAAAGAGAACATCCCTTTCCCACTGAACATCCCTTTGAAATGCAAACCATTATCTTTTCAGACTTCAGTTATCTCCTTTTTGAGAGAGATACCTGTTTCTGTAATAATTCTTTTCAAGGCATGCACCATGCACAGTAAGTAAGCTCTATATCTAGAAAGCAAACCATAGTCCTTTAAAAAATCTAACAAAAAAACAACCACCACCACCACCAAAAAAGGAACTGGAATATCAGTGAAATTAGTATAGTGGCAGGGAAAGGAAGCAATCTCTTGAAAGTTGAGAGTTGAATAGATGTGTGTTACAATAACTATAATGAGCTGGATCCATTGCTGCTGGTAAAAGACTGTAAATATTTCAAAGTTGTGTTCCACAGACAAAATGTTCTTGAAAAAGAATTGGCTCCAAAGGCAGTGAAGAAGCTTCCAAAGTCTGCAAAGAAGTGTGAGAGAAAAATATTTCCCCATTTGGAATGTAGTTGAAAAAGAATGAACCTTATCACCAAACGATAAGGAGTAAGTTAAAGAACACCTTCAATCCTTGTCTGCTGCAGATGACCCTGATTGACTTTGAGACAGTAACAAAAGCTTAATCTTGTTTGCTGTGTATTGAGAGATGGCTGGGGGAGATTGACTGTGAAAGAGTAGTCTCTGAGCTGAGCTCAGAAACACACATGAAAGGTAAATTGTTTTAAAAGTTCCAAATACCATTACATTTTCCTTTGTAACTTTGCTTAAACCTTTTAAATTCTTGTCTGCCCCACAAAGGCATAAAGCAAACGCAATCACTTCTGTACCTCAAGGAAAATTCCAGCCGTCTGACTGGATAGATGTATGTGGCTGGGGGAAGGAGTGAAGGCTTCTGTCAGTGAGAGAAAGGCTTCTGTCACTGATATAATGAAAAACTGGTTAAAAACTATAAATGTCTATAGACGACAGATATTTTTTTTCATTGGCAGGTTGGGGTTCAATTGTTAGGTGGTCCAACCTCCAGGTTCGTTTTTGGAAAAGGTGTTTTTGGGAAAAAAAAAAAAAAAAAAAAAAAAAAAATTTGAACAAATTTTGTCAGTCCCAGGAGGCAGAGCATTAAGGTTTCCTTACCCATGGAAGTGGTTATTGGAAGCTGCTGCCGGTTGCTCTTCTGTGGAGGAAAGAGAAAAGCTAGCTGTGGTGGTTTAGTGGTGTTGCCACTCGGGATGGGTGTTGTGTTCTCCTAAGTAACTAAATCACATGCTTAATGAAAAAGAAATAAACTAATTCCTCTTTCTTCTGTTGATACCGAACTGCAGCCTTGCAGCTGGGAAGGCAGGCACAGTGTGAATTCAAATGACCCTGGCTGAAACCTGGTAGACTTGTGCTGGTGGTAGCCTGTGGTAAAATACTGCTCTCAACCGGGCTTTTCAGATGATCTTACAGCAGTGTTGTGGGGACTGTGGTCTTGGCCAAGTGAGTGAGGACAGACTTCTATGTGTGCAGAAGAGAGTGGGGAATGGGAAAGATTCAAGATGGTGAATGAGCAGCAGAGTCATTGCTCTGTCTTATCCGGGATTTTGAGTAGATGACAGATTTGCAGGTAATGTAATAATCATCTCATCACACTGTGCTGCACTGTGCAGGAAAACTTCCTTTTGTACCTTAGAATATTTCCATCTGCAGTCAGTGTCATTTGTACTTTATCTCTAATTCTATGTATCTCTCTGAGAGGAAAAAAATTCTAACCACCCTGATCAGTGTCTGCTTTTAGAGTTCCTATTTAGCATACTGCTATCATGCTTTGCAGTAAGGCGTAATTATTTCCCTTTAAACTTGTCTTGCGACTTTCCCCTCTTTTCTTTTCAGAGGTGTTTTATTTATCAGAGCATGAATTTATATGTCTGAGATCAGAGTATCTCGTGCTTTGCTTCAACATAGATTCTTAGCAATTAGAAATGGTATGAAAGGCAAATATAATTGAATTCTTGTCCTTGCAGCCACCTAGCTTTGTGGTTCACCCTTTGATTCAGAGCTCTTGTATTTTATCTATTGCTTCCACAGTTGTGTGTTGGCTTCTTTTTCTCAGAATTTATTACTTCTCTTGGAAAGGCAGTACCCCTATCAGATGTTGCTTCCTCCTTCCTCTGCTTTTGCCCATGAGCAGCAATGGGTGCTGGTGCAGAATGGCAGTATAGAGGAAGGTGAGGAACTGCATTGCCTCATTTCCTTCCCTTTACAGAGGGGGGAAAAGGAAAGATAAGATCTAAAGGTGGAAGCAGACACATGGTTGAGTGAGATTGGGCCACAGGTCATCTGAAGCACTTGGGAACTGCTGTGAGATTTAGGAGGAATGTGTGTGCACACATGTAGGAGTGTGCACAGACAATCATTGTCCCTCTTGCGGCCATTTTTCTGTCACAGAGCCCAGTGTGTTGTCCACTGAGGTCACAGAAAAAAGTGATACCCATACCCACTAATGTGAATTGAATACTTCACCATTGTAGCTCACACAAGTGCACTGTTCTGCTTTACTTCGGATTGCAGAACTGCCGTGCTGCCGCTTTGGGTTGCCAGTTACAATCATTCTCAAGATAGTATTTCCGTATGATTTGTGTTTGCATGGCATTGCAGCTTCTACTTGGTATCCTTTAAAGGCAAAATGAGAATTAGTATTAATATTATCATTCTGTAGTAAATCTCAGAGAACCTCTGTCAATATTTTATACTGCTTTACCTTTTTTTTTATTGGAACTTTTTTGTGAACACAAATATTTATTGTGTTCATTTAAGCACTGCAAGCAATGTATCTGTTGTTTAGGTCTCGCTAGTCTCTCGTCCATTAATGCTTAATACAGAATGAGCTTTTTTCTGTACATTTCATGTCTGAGAAAGTTTCCTGTTGCAATCATCTAATACCTTTACTTCTCCAGAAACAGTCAAACCTTTCAGGAATTATATGTTCTGATTTTGGAGAGTGGTTAGCTATGGCTAGACTTAAAATACTCAAGAAAACAAGTGAGGGGTTCCAAAAAGCTGATGACTTATCAGGCTTTTTTCCTCTCTTGAAGAGTTTTCTTCCCTTTAATTTTTAGATTAAAATCATGATTGCATAAACACAGCCCTCAGAATGTTGCAGTTTAGAAACTGCATAACTTTGTGAATATGGTCAGGGAAATATTCTATTTAAGAGATGGAATTTTCTACTCTTCCCCTTTGTTTATGATGGCTACAAATAATATACCCCCTTATATTCTTCCATGTTGCATGATAACCTCACTCCCTCTGAGCTCTTTGTAGGTAGGATGCACTGTCACAATTTCCTCCCCATTGCCTCCCTGTGTCCCACTTCCATGTGGCTTCCACGTCTTTCAGTGTGGACTGGCATCTTTGGGCAGCTAAGTTTCCTTCAGTAAATTCTTTGTCATACACTCACACATGTCTCCACATGCTTTGTGTTTTGAACTTGCTGCCTCTACTGTGTGTGCACACATTTCTCGTTTGGGGAGTGCTACTTACCTGAGAAATATTGGAGTAGCATGAGAGAGAGTGCAGAGCAGTGTGGATTTGGTGAGGAGAGGGAAGATGATGTCTTAAGCATATAGTGGCTTTGGCTCACTGTTCCTTTTTTTCAGAACATGAACTTTGTGGATGATTATGACTAGTGGCATCCTATTAGAAAAACTAAACCCTTGATTTTTCAGTAGTTTAAAAATTGCACATCTAGAAAACATTGTCCCTTTTAATTTGCAAAGTGCGTTTGGAGCCTGAACTCCAAATCTAACCGTGCTTTTGTCTGAGTATTTTAAAATTCTGTAGTGCTTTTCTATACACTTTGTTAGATTTAGAGAAGTCTTTTGTGTTCACTAGAAACAAATCTTGTTCATTCTTTCTTTCTTACAATAACACCTACAAATCTAGATCACTAAAGGAAAAACAAATTTAAATTACTGAAGGAGAAAATAAATTGCTAAGTTATCATGCTACTGGAATATAGAACTTTTCATTTTTTAGTCAAAAGGCTTAATTTTTTATTTGGTTTTTAGCTGTTTGCTGCTGCAAAATGGCCCATCAAAGGACCAGCATATCAGTAATAAACTTGTTAAACTTGAATTGTGTGGCATGAACTTTCTGTTTCATATTCCATTAAGTTTGAAGTCCTCAAAGTTTTCTAGAAAACCCTCCAGGCAGATGACTAAATTAAAGAGGGGAATTACAGGCTTAGAAGACGAGTAAGGGACATTTGCAAAGAAGGGTAAGTGTTAAGCTGTCTGTCTCTGCATAATAATTTTGCTGCCTGGCTTGATGTATCATAATGTTGGAGATATATTACCTAAAGTAAGTAATGCTGTGCTCCATTAAAGACATTATGTTGTAAATAATTAAGATGCTTAATGTTAAAACTTTGGGTAGAATGTAATTACTGTACTCCATGGAAAATCAATGGCTTCTCCAACATTGTAAGTAAACATTAAAAACAGTGTTTCATGAACAGACACAGTTGGCAACTGTTTTATGAATGTATTTTATAGGCTGCTTTTGGTCTCGGTCAGATGAGATGGAATGGCTCACACGCAGAAGTTAGTTTTCTAAAATAGCCTATGTTGAAGATTTGTTCTTCTTTTGAGCTGCTTCAGTCAGCAACAGCAGAATGCAGAGATCCACACCAGAGTCAAATGCATGGTGCTTGGCAGGACTAAGTGCTTTCGGTGCTTAACAGGACTGAGCATGCTTTGCAGCCTGCACTCTATGGCTATATACATATCCTGCACTTATAAGGTATAAAAACAGGTGGGGAATGAATCCCTTATAATTTTTTTCTGCTTCAAAGAGCTGGGAGCTCAAGAAATGAAGTCTCGGAAAGCTGTGAACATCGTTCAGTTGAACCAAACAAGGTGATAGAATTAAAATATGAATTTAACATGTAGTTCTACCCAAATCTTCATTCGGAGTTATGCTAGGAATTTCTATGACTGTGTTACATATAAGCTCTGCCTAGAAATATTTGTAAAAGGCACCTCACACACATAACAAACAACAGATTTGTCAGAGGTGAAATTCTGGCTTTTCAATTACTTTTGATGAGACAAATGTTTCACTTGCAGTTTCTGTAGTGGATCTGTTAGATTGGCCCTTCTGAGAGTTTGGAAACAGAAAAGGCAAGTAAACCCAAGATGCTGGCCTGTACATCAACTTAGCATTTTGCTTGCAAGCACTTCTTAGGTCCCAGAGAAGTGTTAGGAGGAAGCAGAAGATGATGCATGTAGTTCATCCATGAATGCTGCTCTGTCATGTTTCCTGTTTGAAGGAAGTTGTGTGAGTACAACTTGCAAGCTTGTGGCTGAGGCTGGAAAATTCATTTAGAGTACCATAAACCCTTGAACAGCACACCAATATATTGAGAAAATGAAGAATTTCACAGGCAGTCCTTCATGGCATTCAGGAGAGTTACTCTGAATCCCATGCTGATGTAAGATCAGAACTTGTTCCCTTACGTGACTTACAGCAGGATGTCCTCTTTTAAAGGCTTCATACTTGGATAATTGCATTGCCTGTGCAGGCCATCAGTGCTTTTGCAGCAAATTTTCCATACACACTATAAGATTGTCCTCATCTGCTTGCCATTTAATTCAGTTGTTTTGCTTTGGGTTGATGATGTTTTTTCCCCAGCGTTGTTGTTTGCAGATTTACATTACTGTCTTTAATAAAGAGCCATGGCAACAGGTGTTGCAGAGATTAATCAGATAAACAAATGATATGTTTAGTGTTCATTCATATGCACAATTCCATTAAAATGGGTAACTCTAATAAGCACCTGGCAGGCATGTTTCAGTGCTTGGGTAATATGCCAGAAGTACAGTGTTCTGGTGGAGAATAGTTTATTCCAAGCCCAGGTGATTAGTTCTTTGTTCCCCCTTCCCCCTTATCTTTGTTGCCCTGCCATTTGTCATTTAAAAGCCTCTGAAAAACAAATTTTAAATGTGGTTTCACATGAATTCTTCTACAGCCTTTCCCACAATAATTTGAGTACCTTGCAGTTGTCCGTTAAAAAGATGTAACTCAGAGCTCTCATGGGAGATTCAACCCCTCTTGTATGCAGTTCACTTCATGAGAAGGAAGCACACAGTATGGGGTTTGCCTGGGTTTAGATAAATTACTGGGTTTTAAATGAAAGTTATTTTCACAAGAGGCTCCATCTGTGTTGCCAAGCATAGTGGAAGTATGTACTTTGCCCTCTGGTTGTTCAGAGTTGAGTTTATGGTCAGATGGTTGCATCAGCTGGCTTCTTGAGGTGGTCTTGTTGAAGGTGAGCTGCAGACAGTCCTGGCTGGCATATACAGCTGAGTATTTTCTCATTCTGAGGCTTTAGTATTAAGCCCTCTGTTTTTTCCTTCTGTCTGCAGATAGACAGTTAACATAAAGCTCTATCTTAGTTGGTAAATATTTTATTGAAGAAAGAATACCTGCTGCCAACATCCCCATGATAAAAAAAGTACATTTTTGTGGCCTCTCTGTTTTACGCCTGCAGTACCATGAGTGGTTTCTCTTTCTCCCGTTGATACTCATTCCATTTCATGTGGCTAAAGAAATGAGGATTGACATTGATGGTTCTTCACATAATTACTCTGTGATTGCTGAAACTCTGAAGGAGGGATGGCAGCTCATGTCAATGTACTTTATAGCTTTATTTCATAGCATGTAATACTGTAACCTTGATGTTAATTTTCAGCTTGTGCTTTGTCGCATCCAGCCTTTCAAGTTGCTCACAACAGAGTTACTTAGATTTCATTTAACAAAGACAAACATCTTTCATTATCAGTCTTTGAGGTACACGTGTTTGTAAACTATTATTCTTACATCACTGCATTTTGTGACTTTGTTCTCCTTTTATATTTAATTTTTTAAATTGCTATTGGCACAGAGGTTGAGTTTATTTTTAAAAGTTTCTTGTGAGCCCTAGGCTTACTCTAGAGCAGGAAGAAACAGCGTTTCTAACATTTGACATTCTGAGGTCATTTGGCAGATATTTGATTTAATCTAAATGTGGGTATCTATCTGCATGCGTGCATGAGCATTCAGTTTTAACTGAGTTAACTGGAACTATCAATTCATCCTGAACTTAGGGATAAGCTTTTTAGAACATACAGGTCTTACTCACATACAGCATTGTGTTTGGGTGCAGAAGTATTTCTTACATGCTAGGTTCCTGATAGTGATCTGATGCCCTGAACCTAAGTTTCTTAAGGAAGAAAGAGGAAAATACGACCATTTTATTTTTCATTAAAAAAAAAAATAAATAAGATCTTCTGTTATATATTTTTCAAGGATGTGAATCTCTGTCATGACAGTTTTCTTTTGGTACAGTTAATCAGATGTTTCATGTAGATATTTTTGGTAATGTTATGCATTTTACAGAGGTTAACTAAGGTCTTGTTTTCACCCTGAGTCCTGAAGTGTGGCAGACTGTGTGGGGGTCTCCTCCTTTCTCCCACTCCAAAGGGGTAATGGCCAATATGGTCTCTGGAGAGTGAGAGGCAGCAGTATGCTTACCTGTGGGAGGAAAATACTCCTAAATTGATATCTTCATGTCTTTTCACACCACTTGCTAGCCTTCTTTGTTTAGGGTGGGGACTCTTTGAGAACAGAGGTCACTGTCTGTCATACGCATGGGTGTTACCTTGTGCATGCAGAGGCTCATTGCCTCATAGCTCCCAGGCACAGATGCAACCTTAATACAGCAAAACGTCATTGCTGTTTTTAAAGTGTTTGATGAAAATGGGAAGATTTCAAAGGAGATTGTTCAATTCAGTGCTCACATCAGGCTTGCTGTCTGAAGCCATTAGAAGAAAAGAAGTTACTGTTTCAGATACTCAAGGTGAGCTATGGTGTAAGTTAAAGTATTAATTTCTTGATAGAGATGGTAACTAAGCATTGAAACAAATTGGCATAGGAAGTGAAGCTTTTAGATCAAGACTTGATATCTGAGTGGAAGATACTTTCATTTTCTGACACTGGCTAGGATGCTGGTTCAGAAATTTGGGAATAATATGTTGTGGACCGAAGAAGTGGCTGTCGCACGTGGGCACTCATAATGCTACTTTCAGTTCACAGGGGTAAAGACAGTGGTTGTTTGTGGAAGAGAGGCTTGAGATTTCCACAGCTTACGCTTCCCACCACACTTTGTCCATATATCCAACACAGTTCAATGAAACTCGGAAATCCCAGGAGGCTTGTGATAGCCATTTGATAAAATACCTTTTTGGTTCCTTTTGTGCAAGTGCAGCCTGTAGTGAAGTATTTTGTTATGAACAAATCACAGTGTCCTTTCTGTAACACTGTGTGAATTTGGGATGAGTTTGAGGTTGCTTTTGTTTCGTTTAGTTATTACAGCTGGCAGGGGAGAAGGGGAGAAGACTGTTTCTGTAGGTCTCTGTACCCAAGTATGTTATGTAAAATATAGCCAGTTGATAATATGCATGTTTGGGGAATCTATCTGTAGAAGATCACTGAATATGTAAAACTTTGCTCTTCAGCACAATTTGGTAACTTAGCCTTTAATACACAGAGCCAAAAACCTATGTGCCATCCTAACTGAGAGAAGAGTTGAATGTTTCTGTTAGTTCAGATTCTTTTATTCAAGCAAGCTGCGGTGGCTTTCAATATGTTTCAATTTGATAACTGGAAATGTTTGCAAATAGGCATGCTTTCGGAGTAATCAGCTAATGAGGCAAAAATGAATTCTGAACGAATTTTCATGTAGTAATTTATTTTCTGCTTGCAGCTAAATGCTCTGCATCTATTCTTTATTACTTATAAAACCTTCCCATTTCTTAAGCAGCTCAGTGAAGAGTATAGTGCTGTAGAGGCACAGCAATGAAACTGAGAATATAAATTGGCAGAGGATATATCATATCATGACATGGTCGTTATGGGATACAGGGCTTAAATTAATTCACATAAAAGTAATAAATATCTGTGGATTTCCTGAAAGCTAGGATTAGGGGCTGAAATGTGCGTTAGACCTTGGGGATTTGAGAGCTTTTGGGGTAGTGTTAATAAACTGCATCTCTAGAGGGGAGAGTGCTTGAATGCAGTGGAACACTTTCCTTAATGGTAGCAATTTTGAGCTTTACAAGACATGGAAAGCCTCATGTCGCTAAGTAAACTGCAGAAGTCATTCTTGTTAAAAGCATGTCTTATTGCTACGCATAATATATTGTGGAAATGGAAATCTGCCTTTGGATTAGACAGCTGATTGATACAATGCAATGAATCCACTGGAGAATTTAGAGAGGATTTCATGCTGTTTGCAGAATATGAAGGGTATTTGATGGAATTTGGCTCATTTCTGTCGTTTGTACAATTACTCGTATGCTAAACACTGTGCTCTTTAGTGCAATATGATTTGTTTTTTAAATGTTTAGTTGCATATACTTCTATCTCTTATGTATCATTTCCTCTCCTTTCTTGCCTAGCAAAATTAGGCTATTTGAACTAGAGCAAATATACTCCAGATAATTTTTCTAATACTATAATAATTAACACTGTTTTAAAGGGAAACACTTTTACAAGATTATTTCAAAGTGAAATAAAAAATCAAAAGGATAGATAGAAAACACCTCCCATCCAAGCACTGACAAACGCTGATTCATTTAGCTGCACCAGCCTCTGCAGGATATGTGGATACTACTCACGCATTTCAAACTGTATCAGAGGTGAGCTTGGTAACCTGTCTTCCTATAGTATGTTTTAATTGTAAAACCTTTCTCCCTACTAGAACCTGTTCAGGCTAAAATTAAGACACTCAAACGTTTTGGCATTCTCTGATAAATACCAGGCTTTTCACCTGTATATGCCAAGTTTTGTACTGGCCATGTGTTCTTGTCATACCCTTGGTAGTAGGTATTTGCCAACACTAAATGTGTAATAGGTCATAGAGCCTTTATTTGAGGCAGCAGCTAGGCCTCTAAGAAACCAGTTTTAGTTGAAACTGGAGAATGCAGAACAAGTGTATTTTAGGAAAAAGAAAACATTTGGTTTTAGTCTAAATTTGCAGTCAGAAATATGCATTATAATGGATCCCTGGTCAAAGGCATGTTGCTGGCTCAAGTCAGTGTCAAGGTTCAAAACTATGCGTGTTTTTGAATGACAGAGTGCTTCCCTCACAAATATTAGGAGTCTGGCAAATAAGAAGATAAAGAAGTTGATTTGCACTTCTTTTTCTGTCAGCAATTGCTAGCTGTCTTCCTTCTATTCTTACAGATTTGGAAAGATTTGAAAGCAGAATTGATGTGAAAACTGAGTGTGTCACCTTCCACACACCCCCCCAGCGATTAGCTATATCTTCATTACAGTTGTTTTGTTTAAAATTATCTTTGCTGTCCCCATAATGCTCCAGGCACTCAATCTTAGATGCAGTAACTGTTTAAAAGCCTGAACCATGAATTCTGAATGTCTCATGAGCTAGGTGCCTTCAGGGATTTTCCAGTGAAACAACTTTGCAGTTACAGCTAAACTGATTAGGTCACTATGGGATTATGGGCAATAGGGTTGCAACAAACTGCTTTCTGAGTCACCCTGTGGTCTCCAGATAAAGGGGACATGGAAGGCATGCTGTAAAGGCTAATAAAAATTGCAGTGAGAACATTGCAAGCACAGAATGAATGCCTTCATAAACAAGTTTATAGCGTAACTGGAATTTCCAGGCGATATAATCAACACTCAGCTAACCTTTTTTGAACTTATAGACATGTTTCAGTGTACAAACGCCATGGGTAGACTACCATGGTATAAAATCGTATTTTCTTCTGAAGCTCCTTATTGTAAAAATCATCTTACTATCAAAATGAGTAGTCCACATCAATCTTGTTATCTTTTTTTCACAGCATAATTTCCTTTCACTATTCAGTTTTCATTTACAAGTCCCCAGAGTTGCTTAGTTTCTCTGGTTTGGCTGGTGCTAATGAGATGTAGCACAAGGTAAAAGGTAGAATTGAGTTTGTGAAAACTGAATTTAAGGAAATTGTACTGCGCAGTGTGGGGAAATGCAGGTAATTTGGCAGTATGACTGCATTGCGCATGCTGTCAGCCAATGGTCTAACTTGTTGAATCATCTCAACAACAATGACATTAGTCATGGAACACAGGGGAAAGTACATTTTTGCAAAGCTCAAGCCCTGTCTCCCTCTTTGAAGGAATTAACTAGATACAAGGTAAAAAAAAATTAAAAAAAAAAAATAAAAAAATGGTCAATTCATAATTCCATGATTTTGAGCAATTTATGATAGTAAGTGTGAAGGTATTTGGGGTAGAGCAGAGGACGTGAAGAAGAATACAACTTGCAATCTTTTGATAACTAGCACTATTAGATATATGACAAGACATTTATCAGTATTAGATCAGTGTTGCTTGGCTACAGAAGTCAAAGAATGGGATTTATTAACATTATGCAGCAAGAAATAGTAAGAGCTGGAGCACAAGGAGCACAACTGAGGAACCTGAGGAAGGATAGCCATGTTGCAGGCAGTGTGCAGAAGGATGACTTGTTGGTGCAAGAGGGAAATTGAAATGGTGAGAAGTTGTTCTTTGAGCCTGAGCTGGTCTGTGGGCTTGAGGGGAAACATGGTGTGGGCTGTAGATAGAAGGAGGAAGATGCATTGTGAGGCTGTAGGCTGGAAGTTTAGAGATAGGTTCAGCTCTAAGGGAAGTGCAAAAATCACAAGTAGTGCAAGGAAGAGAAAACAGATGGCTTAGGAGAATGATGATGATGACTAGAAAAGGGCACGGAAGAGTAGCTGCTGAAGGAAATTATGTACTGGTGTTTTTCCTGGCTTTGGATGAATTTGGCTTGGAAATAGTAAAACTGCTGCCAATAGCACTTTTCAGATCTTCCCCCCTGTAGGAAGCAGAATGCAAAAGTTTGTGACAGACCTGTATCTTTTATATTATGACTTGTTAGTAACTTTAAACAACAAAAAACCAAAAACCCTCAAAAAACCAACCCCAAACCAAACCATCCAAACCCAAGGTTTTAGGTAAAATTCAGTGGCTGTCATCTTAAGGCAAAGAAGTAAAATGCAGTGATGGCCTCTCGGACAAAAAAAAAAACTTCTTATAAATGCAGAAACAAGACTTGGCTTGTCATGAAAAAGGCTGAGTTTTGGTGACTGTAGGTTTTTTGTTTTGTTTAGAAACTAGCTGACCCAAAGTCTGTTAAGTCTGAGAATCTGGTTCAACAGAATCATGAGAACTATACTTCACTCAGTGGGTGACCTATTGCAAACACATTCAGCATGAGATGGAGGCTTATCGTTTCTTACTTCCCCTGAGTATGAATAGGTTATCCAGGGAAGGAATATGTCTTATCTACTGAATGAAGGAAAATTTGTTCATATTATTAGATCTCAGGGATAGCTGAGGTATTTTGATTTGCATAAGCAGCTATCACAGAATATTCTCTGGTTCATCTGTCTTATATGGTCTTCCAAATTACTAATGATAATTGTCTTAGTATCTTCATTTGTTCCTAATGGAGTTACACCACCATGATGGAGAAGTGCTCTGCTTACTCAAGAACAAAATGTTCTCATTTGCTTCTAGCTCTTTTACTGTTACAGTGCATGTAGATAAGATGCTGGTTTTGTAGCTTTCAGATTAATTTGTTCTCAAATTCCTGGTGTCATCAGTATAAAGCTGCTCATAGAAAATAACAATAAATCATTAGATTTGTCTCGCTATGTTATTATTTGCAGTGGATCATGATAATGTTGTTGCATGTTATGTCTATCACGATTGCTTCAATAATTGTCACAGGATCAGATGCATTAGCTATCAATAGCACTGTCAAATCAGTTATTTGATTTCAGTTAAGAGAGAGAAGTGATCTCTAGATCTTAGTGATTTGAAAAAAGCTTGATTGCTAGACTGAAGCTTTGGTAAATACTGGGGCTCTGTTATTCATCTGCAGAATCTGCTTTCAAACCACAGTTTGACACGTATGAAAAACAAAGTCCTAGTGAGTACTTCCCAATGATTATCTGATCTTTTTGAAGTTGTGCTTTCAGTAAAGTATATTTGACAAATATTTATTCCCTAATCACTGTTTTGAAATCTTGTTTCTAAATTCCTAACTTCCACAGGAATATGATTAGGTAAAGCAAATTCAGACTTCATTGCTTTGGTTAGTATTTTGTGCATTGTACAAATCACTGAAATAAGCTTTTAATTGTTGCCATTTCCTATATACATTCCTTGCTTTCAAATAGAGAGATCTAACGATATTCTTAGCACGTCCTGGCAAATTATTATTCATGGAAACAGTACTGTGCATAGACAATTTAAGTCAAATTATTTTTATTTTAACCTGAGTTGATGCTGATCACTGTAGTATAAGTTAATACAATTAAATTCTAACAGGCTGATTAAGAAATGCCAGTGTTTTCCCAATCTAAGCATACTGTTAGGGCTTCCACTATATCAACTAAGCTTTCAAAAATCCCTTTTATATAGTGTTTGGGAAAGCCCTCTATTAGAAATACTGTCCATCACAATGCCACTAGGATGATTAATTACTGCACAGCACAGCTCTGTTAACTGCAGGCATTAATTACTAGTAGACAAAACATTAACTATTTTGCTATTTAAAATGTCATTAATAGTCATCCCAGCTTCCTGTGTTTTGATCACTTTTTTAATATGATGGTGAATTCCACCATCACCATGTGGAGAATAAGCACTAGCTGAGTAATCTCAGTTTCTGCTTTTAGAGTAATTTACATTTGAAGCAGACTTATCTCTTCTTGATATCACCAGAGAATGTCAACTAACAGGAGCAAAAGCACTTTTGTGAAGAGCAGCAACAAGAAATTCTTGAGAGGTAAAAATGCGCTCACACAGGTCACCTTAAAACTAGACATAAGCACATTTCTGTGTATCAGTTGCCCAATGAATTGTTACTGCCCTTTTGGCTTCAATACTCAGGCACTACCTGGGACTTCTGAGGGTTGTTTACCTCAGAGAAAAAGTCGTGAGTGCAGCCTAGCTGTGTACTTAATAGGCATTCTTTTTTGTCCTCTTAGTAAGTACTTATTTTTCTCCATCAGGACATAGAAGGGAACAATAGCAGGCAGTCTGCAGGACCCACGGATCTTGCATTTCTACAGCAAGTGTCTCAGTTTCGACTCAGCATCCTGCTGCTTCGTGGCTCCCTGGCAACTTAGTTTCTGGCACATGTGCAAGCACATTTTTGAAAGCAGGCTTCTAATTTGTTACTTGGATCTGCCATGTGATAGGCACATGTTATGGAGTAGGGGGTAGTAGCCGCTTTTTCTCCAGGTCATCCAAAGGTATGCATTTCAGGAATTTTTTGGTTCTTGCTTAATATAACTTCTGAGGGTAAGGAATGTTTCATCTAACTGCACCTGAGCTGGTCACTGGGACTTTCTTTGCAAACATCTGTGGAGATAAGGGCCTGCTTCTCTCCATTTACTGCAAAGAGAGGCTATATAGTTGTGTCAGTAGTTGCCTTCCACACAGGGCTCTAAAACCAGCTGTCATACACTACAAATGTCTGCCGTTATCTTTGACTTAGAGTCACTAGGTGGCA
>JBCJKH010051227.1:0-12682 GCA_039877255.1 Loriculus beryllinus
TTTCTTCCTTATATCCAATCTAAACCTCCCCTGTTTAAGTTTTAACCCATTATCCCTTGTCCTGTCACTACAGTCCCTAGAGAAGAGTCCTCTTAAGCATCCCTATAGGCCCTCTTCAGATACTGGAAGGCTGCTACAAGGTCTCCATGCAGCATCCTCTTCTCCAGGCTAAACAGCCCCAATTTTCTCAGCCTGTCTTCGTATGGGAGATGCTCCAGTCCTCTGATCATCCTTGTGGCCCTCCTCTGGATTTGTTCCAACAGTTCCATGTCCTTTTTATGCTGAGGACACCAAAACTGCACACAATACTCCAGGTGAGGTCTCTTTTTTAAACGCTTATTTTATTGTCAAGTGATTACTCAGAAAGACTTCTGTTCTTACTGCCAGCTCACATTTAGTCAGAATCATCTCAAAGATAGGATTTACCTGCCTAGAAAACCTGAGGTATCATTCTCAAACTTTTTGTTGTTTAGCAAAATCAAATACGTCACTGTAGGCTGAAGTCATAATGTTCCAGCAGCTGCCCTAGGCGACCTTTTTCCATGTTTCATCTGAGAGGTTTTTTATGTGACTTTGAAGGAGAATTTAGAGTGGACTCTGGCAAATTTTAAATATAAATTCTATGTTTACTGTGTAAATTTCAGTATTGTTCTTATTGTTGTATATGTTGGAAGTACTATTGAGGTAAAATCAACAGCGTGGGACTTCTGAAGACAACCCGCAACACTTTGTGCACTTCCTACTAAATATAGTATAATAAATGCTTATTTTAGTTTTATCTTTTAAAAATATTTTATTGTTGAGCCCTTTTTGACTGAATGATATACAAATAAGTGTTATTCCAGCATTACAAATTGCAACTCAAAATGTATTATTAGACTTCTGCATTCAGCATAGCCTTGAGTATTCTATTTCTCTCAGAAATGACTCTTCAGGGAATGAAGGCATTATCATAAGAACATTTTTGTTTTTTGATTATTAACCCAAGGAATTTCTACACTGAATTAAAGTTCTACACAAATGAGCCAGGACTCGGCTCTATGAAAGATAATGTTTATAATTAATAAATATTTAGAGTTTCCTTTCACTTCTTATAAAAAATATTTTCTGGTTTAAATGAAGCACTAAAAGAATAATGAAGTATATTTTATTAGTTTCAAAATGAAGCTATGTGGAAAGAACAAATATTGCCTAGTAATGGTAGTGCAACTCTATCATTTTGCAGCTAAGCATTGTTTTGGGTCAAGAAAAACTGTGCAGAACTATAGGAGTTTACTCTCTGTGACTGTCTTACTTAGATCATGAATATTTAAGTTTACAACAGTTTGTAAGTCTCAGATGAAAGGGAGAAAATTAGTAATACAAGTTTTATTTATTTAAAATAATTTTTAAAGTCTTCTAAGGTATTCATGTTACTTTAGAAGTTGTTGTCAAGAACTAGACAGAAATTGTTAGTACTAAGAAGGAACTGACTGATGGTAAGATTTTAAATCAAATATCTGAAATTCAGAATGTCTCTTTGCCCAAGCCCTGATGCAGTTCTATTAGCTCCTTCTTCCTAACCTTATCAAGCTTTATAAAATAGACCGTTTATTTATGTACCTTATCAGTAAGATCTGAGTGTCACATATTTTGGAAAAATCTGTTAGGATCTGCAATTCTACCATCAATGTTGAAAACCCTTCTTAAAACTTGTGCCTTTATGAACTGTGCAGAAAACTGCCATCTTTTAATTGTCAAGCTTCTGACTACAAACCAGCTTTACAGATAATCCTGCCCAAATCACAGATAAACTTAGTGCTTGTTCCTATTTCCTTCAGCCTTCCAGAAGTATTACAACTGACGTCCTCAGAGGCCATCATTTGTTTTTTTTGTGGTAGGCACAGCACAGTGGGAACCTAGTTCAGACTTGCAGAGTTAGAACCATAAAAATGCTGATAAGTGCGCTTTGTAAGTGAAAAATCTGACTTGTGGGCTTGTGCAGTTGGGCACTTTCGTTGCAAACCTTCAGTGCTATGAGAGAATCTGTTAGCAAATATGAGCAGCGTAAATTAATCTGAGGTATATTTTCTACTTCTTTTCAGCCTGCACTCTGAACCTTAGGCAAACAGATGGCTGAGGATTTCTCTGAAGGATTAAATACTTCAATATGAACATTTCTCAAGCTGCAATTTAACAGGCTACTTAAAGGCACCTGGTTTTTTTTTTTACCCTTTTTTTATATTAAAGCATACAGGAACAAAAGCCAATATGTACTGTTCTATTAAGACACAACATTAATATTCAGATCACAAACTACTTAGTATAACTGTGACATTAAGTTTACTTAGTTATTATACAAGCCACTCATTAGTTCCTCTTAGTATATTTAATTATTTTTATCCATCAAAAGAAATAACTGAATATTGTGATTCCTTAATTTTTAATGCAACCAAATGCGTTTATATGGGTTATGAAAACCTCAGGGGTAGCAGTAGGCTTTTGATAGATTATGTTCTCCATGGCTACTTGCCAGATGATCAAAGTTGATGATTCCAGCAATAATGTAAGCTCTTGAGTACAATGGTCCTGTATTTTTCTTGGTGTGACTTCATATACAGCAGCTAACAGAACTTGCATAGTCTCTTCTGCAGTGTTAACAGAGAGCAATCTTCCTTCTTAAAACACAAAGGGAAGAGGGAGACTGGAGGTGTTTTTTCCTTCGAAAAAAGAATGCAGAGTTGCATATTCCTGTTCCTTTTGTAGGGGATAGATTTGATTGAGGAGATGCTATTTTTCTTTGATACTGTAAAAGCCTATCCTATGATTGCCTTCTTCATCCTAATTTAATTCTTTAAGTTTGCTTGGTTTACCATGCTGACGTTGCTAACACAATTCAGTATTTAAGTGACTAAAATATGCGACTTAACACCTTTGAAGGTGTTCCTCAGGTGGGATGTCCCAAAACAATTTTGAGTCACAGAACTGCCCTGTAGTTCACTCAGTAATGATAGTGTCAACTTTACTCGGCATATTGTGCCATGTTTTGTCTCTCTTTCATTAAAATATTTATTCTCTTCTGCAGAATTTGCTGCTAACCACAGCCATTTACTTAGGATCCTCTTGGGAGGCTGGACAGAAACAGAGTACAGGAACACTCACGAGCTGGTGTTGCCCAGCCAGCGTGTTCAATTCCAACAACATACTTCCAGCTGCACTAATTTTTCTTTCATTTTTAAACAGCTTGTGTTCCTTCCATGCTGGAATATAAAAGCAGCAGACAAAATACTTCTGTATTTTTGCAGTAAAAGATTCAGTGATTATTTTTTTTTTTGTTGAACAGATTCGCATTCTGAGCAGTACTCACTCCTTTGGTGCAAGAGTCAAAAATCCTGTGTAGAAAGCAGACTAGGAGTCACTGCTACCTTATTGCTTTTTCCCTTTTATAGACTTGCTGAGGTGCCAGAAGGACTGAAATAAAAGAACGACAATGCAGCCTTCAGAATTTGAGAATCTGTGCTTGATTTGGTGAAACCTTGTATCACGAATACCTTTTCCTAATGCATGTTTCTACTAATTGGCAGTTAACTTTTTGGGTCAGTTTTAGGTTCTGGTCTATTGAGTAGCTGCTTCAATAATTTCAAAACCTCATACCTAAGAATGTTTTGCAATCTTAATATTTTAACATTGCTTTGAATATTTTTGTTTTTTCTTTATATACAATGTTTAGGACAGTTTTAATGAAATATATGAAGTTTGATAATTAAGACCTAGCCACAGCAGATGGAAAGGACATTATTCTTTCTTCTTTACAACACTTTTACATAGGTGAAAATTGCTCTACTCCTCTCCAGTCTCTCCTTTTTTTCAAGATTTACTCCCACTAGCATATTACTTCCTGGACTTTTTATCTTTTGTTGCTCTTCTCTGAACACTACTGAGCAGAAGATACCATGTCCACTTAGAAGGTGCTCTGTTCATTGAGAAGCAGGTAAGTTGCAAAGTGGAAGGAATACTTTAGTAGTTGTTCTGATTTATATGATAGTATAATGTTTGACTTTACAAGACTGTGCTGTTGACATGTGCAACCTGTGATTCATTGTAACCTCAAACCTTGGTCTGCTGCCTGCCTGGTCACTCTTCACCTTCTGTTTAATTACCTCAATGTGCCTGCTCAAATAAAGTAAAAAGCATTTTTTTTACACACAGAATTGCATAGGTATCAAGCTATTTCTTCAGCTTTTTCCTGTAGTTAAGTTAGACTTCATTGTTGTCCTCAAGAATATTCACAGTCTGCTCCAGATTAATGGCACTGAAATTTTAAGAAGCCAATATTAAAAGCTAACAAGATTTTTCCATTATCCTAAGACAGTCTTTATGCAGTATAATTTGATATGTTTTTCATTATTTGATACTGATTACAGATAACTGCTCTGCAAGCTTGGCTGTATCTATCTAGTTCTGCATCCAACCTATAGCATCATTATTCATGTTGTTTTTCCCTCTTAGTTTTTGAGCTTTAATGGACTCAAAATAGAACACTTACTGCTTCTCTCCATCTACGAAGGCCTACTACTGTTACAGAAGACAATTACACTGATCTGATATGTGTCAGTTTCTACCTGCTAGTATAGTTTAATCATTTCCCAGGTTATTAAAATACTTTGTCACTCCAGTGTTTTAAGGGTTGGCAAAAAAAGGTTCAACAGCTAAAATCGTAGGAAAGCAGGTAATAACTGATGTGATGAATTGATGCGATTCGCACAAGACTTAGCAAAGAGATTTGACTAAACCAGGGCTTCAACCTGCATATATTTACATCTGTACTTCAAGAGTACTTTACTAAAGAAAAAAGATAAAAGCTTACAAAAAATAGAGTCTACGCTGTCATCACCGTGTACCCCAAAATTCCCTTTAACCTTGTGCAGGTTAAAACATGCTTATTGCAAATAACTGTAAAATAACATAAGAAAGATCCGAGGGGGGTTTTAATTATTTATTGGTGGCACTCCTGGGTTTATTTTTTATGGATTTTTCTTGTTTATAAATAATTTTCATTGTTGCTAAGTCCATATTCTCTTTAATATGTACAGATGAAGGTAGTTTATTTGTTTTGGAAGAGGGGTGATACATCTTGTGAGAGTGGGGAGAGCTGTAGGCAAAATGTTGGTTTGTCAGTAATTACGACAAGCATGTCTTCTCAAATGTTACTTATAGGTTGTGGAAATACAGCTGAAAACTTACCTTCCTTCTTAAACCAAGATAGCTTTATGCAATGATGAGATTGCTGCCCCTGTGTTTTGGATATGCCTAGTACAAACAATGCGTTCAACTTTGATTCTAGCCCAATAGTGGCAAAATAGTGTAGTCTGGAAACTAACAAATAATTGAAAATGTCTTACTAAAATAATTCGCTCAGGCATGTGTAATCTGTCTCAACTTCATCCTTTTTCGAAACTGCATCATCGCCTTGGCAAAGCTGTCAAGTGCTGTGTTCCCAAAACTGAATTTAAGTTCATTTTACCTGTTGCTCTTGGGTTGCTTTCTTCTTTTTCAAATTTGCGTCTGACAGGCCCATTCCCTCTTCCTCATCATAAGCAGTAATGAAAGTATTCACATCTTCTTTTCCATAAAAAAAGAACTGTGCATCAACATTATCAGTGCATAAATGTTCAAAGGTGCTTAAATTCATGCCAGATGCTTCACTGATTCATTACCACATTGTGAAATGCCTGAGAGCGCAAAGATACTCATTTTTCCTGCTGGAAATGTCTTCACAAAGGCCTTGTTCTATTAAGAGTCATCAGTGATCACAGTTCCTCAGTATGCAGAATCAACAATAGCTGAACAGGCAGCTTACAAATCAGAGCAATTTGCTTCCACTATCTGCATCAAAACAGTAATTTTATAACAGTTGATTACTTGGAGAAATTTAAATAAGACACTTTTAGGAAAAACTTTCTTAAAATTATTTTAATATGCTGTTTGTTGTGGGGGGGAGTGTCAGCTATAAAGGCAAGTATTCACTTGAACTATGAAAAATCTGTGATTTTTTTTAGTTTCCCACAGCTTGATCAAAACCAAAATTAACTCTCATTTGGCAAGAAGAATGAATGTCAAAGTTTTAAAATAACTGATAAGCCAAAAGACATTTAGACATCAGTCAGTCTGATCTGAGGTTTCATCAGTGCCTCAGCTTGATAACTGTGGCTGTTCTGTCTTGATTTTAGCCCCTTTCCCACAAGACTATCACTTATATCAGCCAAATCAATATAGGAACTATAGAAGAAATATGTATTCTAAAATTAATGACCATTCATTTTCCAGTTCCACCTGCTTTAGTCTCCAATATATGAAACACACTGATATTTTAAATGGAATCATGTCCTGAGGCATACCACTGAATATCACATTGAAAATTTTCACTGTCCAATATACTGATTGCTTAAACTTTTTTATTGTCCTGTAGGACACTTGGATAGTTGAGGCCGACTTCTACTTGAACACTAGTGATGAGCTGTACACTGGTTTTATTTCAGTGCATTTTAATTTCTAGTGTTTGTCTGCATGTGCAACTGATTACCTAAGCAGAAATTGTAGCTGTTTTGAGCACCTATTTTCTTTTTAATAGCTCATGAAATTATAATTTATAATGACACTGACATTTTCACCTTAGCATGTAGGTAACCACCAAAGTTACTATTCATTTTACATTTTAAAAGAACTCCAATTTTATAATTATGTATCCATTTATTCTGCAGATGATAGTATTTTCAGTTCCCAAGCTAAAAGTGAGTGGAGCGGGTTACTAAGCAGTATCACCTACCTGTCAGGCATTATCACAATAACACATTGTTCAGAATGCAAATGCTATGAGGAACTGTGCATCAAACAGAAGTTTTCCATTAACTGATCTTTATTATTTTTTCTTTTTAAATTTAACAAAAATGTAATCCTCCAAACTAACATTTTGATGCAAAACTCATTAAAATAGGTGAAAACATACTCATTTAACAAGTCTTTAGAACAGGTTCTTAAGTAGCTTTTAATGCTTCTCTCTCTAGTTTGATGAGTATTGCCTTTATTACACAGGTGATGCTGCGAAGTCATGGGAAGGTTAAATGTTGATTCCAAGGCCACAAAATGAGGCAGCTGCAAAAGCAAAAGTGAAATATTGCAAGTTCTTTGTCTTCCATTTTATATTCAAAACAATGTTACAAGCTTTTATATAAATAAATTTATCAAGACTACCTAAAAAAAGGAATATATTTCAAAATATATATTGCTATAATGAAAAAATAGCATTTAAGCTGTATTTTAATGTAGAACAAAGAACCTATATGGTTCAAGAAAGACTTTAGTCCAAGATTGTTACATTATGCAACACAGTGAATAAGGAATCTGCATAGAAAACCTTAGTATATTAATACAAAATCATTTAGTTAAAGTGGTCCCTGATAAAAAACCCCATTTCTCTCTCCGATGTGTCAGTGGAATACATTAGAACATTTTCAGTGGCTTTTTGACTGGATTGTTTAGACTAATATTTAAATCAGAGAAGCATGCAAGTAAAACTATGAATAGAAAAAATAAACATCAAAAGTTAACCATATGAAGTGCTGTGAGAAATAAAACCAAAGTCAATATGGTAGTCAAACACCAAAATACACTTAAGACAAAGAATTGTGCAAAATTATTGAAACTCAGCATGTGAATGAATATTAGTAATCATATATCTGTGATGTTGTTTATTGAGGGGTCTTAACCTTAGTGACCAGTTACATTAGCATGGGTGGGAATTCCATACAGACCTGCACAGGAAATAAATGCCCAAATCCTTCTTGTGCTTTTTCATATAGTTTATATATGCCCATGTAAGTTAAAAGGTTGATGATAGGCAATAGAATTTCAATCTTTCATCATGCTGGTAACCCAAAAACATTACAGTTTTACCTGTTATTACAATGCTAGGGAATCTTGGACAAGATTTGGACAAGATACTGGAATTTTGATAAAATAACCAAACCTTTCTCCTGTATGCTGCAGCAGAGCTACCAGGGTGCTTCTTTGACTTTAATGTGGACATGAACACCTCTGAGGCATCACCTTAAACAGAGGATGACCATTTTCCGGGGAGGTGGAATGAGGGTGAGGGCTCCCTTCACTCTTCATTCACACTTCAAGCACGCTTCATTGCTCAAGCAAAGCTGCCACGCTTCCTGAATAGACAGATGCTCTGTGAAGGCCAAGGGAAGGAAAAGTATCAGTCCTTACCTCGCGGGGCCAGAAAACTAATCCTGGCTATAATATTGTTGATTTGATTTTGCACCAAGTGTAGCTTCAAACTCAGTCTAAGCATGTAATAAATGTTGAGTTCTATCATCACTGCTACACTCAAGAAACCTTTATGCAAAGCTAGTATGTGTAGTATTTAGAAGTCAACTTACAAGTAGACTCCAATTTAAAAGAAATTAATTGTAAAAGTAATAGCACTCACATTCCATAGCTACTTAACTATAAGTTAAGTATTTTATCAAGAGTGCACTCCTGACTTCTGGCATCTGTAGGGAAAATCCAGACTCTCCATGAATTATGTTGGTCTTAAAAGACCAAAATACCATCTCTTTGATTCTGCATTTCACTCAGGTGCCCAAGCAAGTATATTTGACTTTGGCAACAAGCACATTCTGTACAGCTGAGCTTTTAAAAGCAAGTTCAGAAGGTTCCAGAAGGTCCTTCAAAGTCCAGAAGATTTTGCAGAATAGCAAACCAGTGTTTAAGACTTGACATTTGGACCAAAAGTAGAACAGAGTTCTAAAATATATCCAAGATTAAATATGATTTATTTTTGCTACTAGTAAGTGTTCACCATTTCTCTTCAGTGTGTATCACAGAAAGAAGGGATCTGAGGTCCAGAGAAAACAAAAGGGGGGTAAAATAATTGGAGTTGTAGTTTTGTTTCATTAGGTATCTGCGAGCAAACTAAATGTGTCTGCATTACTATATTACTGTGCATTTGTGTTGTTATCATTCCAAAAGCCTGAAAACTTACTTTGTGCTCTGTCAACAGGGCTACAACACCAGACTCGGTTTCTAATGGATTCATGGGCCAAAATGCATGTTTTAGCCAATTATATTTAGCTCAGGGCAACATATTTTATCAGTATCTATTTAACTCAGTGCAGAACAGGTGCCCTTTTTATAGCAGGGAGATGGGAGCCTCCTCCACAATTGTTCAGTAAAACAAAAATTGTATTTATCACTTTGGTAAATTGCAGGTAATTTCCTTATTATCCTAGAGCACCTAGCTGGGAAACTTGGGTGGTTTTTTGCTTTTTTTGTGAGTTTGTTTTAGATTTTATTAATATCTGTAATTTTGGTCTTTTCTTCCTCAGGATCTCTTCTATTTCTACTCTTTTTTTACTTGTACTTCTATTGGTTTTTTTCAACTTACTTCCATTCTCTGGCATTGTTTTTTATTGCCAGAATCAGCCCCAAGGTGGTTTACACTTTTCTACTATAATTTATTAGCAGAAATTAGTAACAAATAATGCTCCTTCAAAGTGGATGGGACACATCTCTGCAGGCTAAGACTCCTTTTGGTTTGTTCACCTGTATCTTAACTCTGGAAGCAGCTGCTTTAACACTGCTCAGTAGAGTACTGTACAAATGCATGCTTCACAATGAACAGACTATTAGACTGTGAGCCTGGACCTTCCCCTGTTACACTCACTATTACAGCAGCATGCAAGGCCTGCTTTGTAGGGCTAAGAAGCAGATTGAAGGATGACTGGGGAAAGAACCAGCCCGTGGCTTTCTTCAGCTTCATTGCTACATGAATAGCAAAATAGGAAAAGAGTTTTTTAAATGATTGGCTACTTTTTCTTTTTTTCTTTCCATTTAAGAAGCTATCCCAGAAGGCTGGCTGTCACTGAAAACTGACATTTGATTTTCAGCTGCAGCAAATGTAAGTCAGTCACTCTCCAACAAATTCTCAGATAATGAATATCATACGAAGTTTTTACATTGGCTTTGTAGGGATGTTACTGGGCAGCTAAATGTCCTGATCATTTTTGACATGCTGCATGTTTCTCTCACCTCTATTCTTCTCTTACCAGGCATATACAGTTCTTCACTACATCCAGTGACTCAGCCATTATATTTATTACAGATACAGGAATTCTGCTTCTAAAATTGTCATATTAATCTTGGAGACGTATTGGAAATGTTCTCAGATCATCATCACTATAATCCTTATGCACAGCAATTCATTGCAATGGCTGCAGTCATCAAAGCATCTGTAACATTTACATGGAAGAGGGCAATCCCTACTTGCCTCAATATTGCATCTGTTGTTCTTTAGCAATTTAATACTTCATATAATGTGTAAGAGGCCTATTGTACAGTGACAGTATTACACCATGTTAACTAGGGCATCTGTGAATTGAAAATATGCTTTAGGTAATATTTTCCCAAGCACCAAGGAGTTTGACTTAATCAGAGCAATACAAAAGAGAGTAACATAAATCATTTAATATAACATGCCAGACAGTGCCAGCAAACCTGCACAGTTTTGCTGTAGCACAGAGGAGGAAAATTAGCCCCCTTTTTTAAAACAGCAAAATCACACAAAACCCCCTGATAGTCTGCAGTGTATATGCACAAACATTCTTTGATCATAATACTTTGGCAAGACTGGATAAGGTAATCTTCCTAGCTGAAACCTGAAATTCTAGAGACGTGAAAAACATAATGAACTCTTTTTAACTTTAGAGACTAAGGCTTGGGCTGTATTTTTTCTCATTTTGTGCAAGAAAGCTCACAAAAGTCGGGACCGGAGATCAAGGGACATGCTCTTTCTATTTTCAGTGTGAACAAAATAAAAAAGCTAAAGTGCCTTTAAATTTATTTTCCTTGCTTTCCTCATGCTTTAGAGTAAAAATTCCCAACAGGTGTATTATGATAGCCTGTGCATTTTGCCCTGCAACCAGTCTTAAAAAGCCTGGAAAGAGTGAGAGATCCTGGGGAATGGAATGTCATGCATGACAGCTCCAGCAGGTGGTCATAGCTATATTGGACAGCCAGGATTGCTCTGGGAGACGTGTCACATGCTATCAACTTTATCATAGAAAATCATGTGCTTCAGGTATCAAGAGTTTAGAAGACACTGTCTATAGTATCTGGGTTATTTAATTAGTTCCACTAACATGGATTAAAATATACAGCCATAATTCTTTTATTTGTGCACTCAAGTATTTGCTCTCCCTTAAAAGAAAGTTCAACATGTTAGTTCTGTGTTAAACTCTTGTGTGTATGTCTGGGCATGTAAATCTTTATGTTCCTATCTAGGAAACTTGACATCTTATTAGAAAGCCTTCCTGACCTCTTCTTGTCTGGAATTGGAATATTTGGGTCAACAAAACATCTGCATCCAGATTCTAGACCTTATGGATCTGAAGGCCTCTGAATAATTGAGTTTCCCCAGTTCATCCCTTCCAGTGAAACGCTATAAGTAAACAAACATTTCTGATTAAACATGAATTGGGGAACAAATAATAATTGTACTATACACAGGCTGCTGTCAGGCCTTTGTCACCCCACAACAAGATGAAGATTCTGTAGTTCCAATACTACCTTGTCTTATTTACAAAGTCTAGTGAATTAAGGATTCCCTGCTACAGATAAGCACACTTTCCTGTGAATATACATAACTGTAGAAAAGCAGCAGTATCTGGTGCAAGTGAAAGTCTATTTTGTCAGAATAAAATCGTTTAAAGCATTAAAAAAAAAAAAAAAAAGCCCAAGTATATGTTTCTCAAGAACTGCTGACTAAATACATTTAGCCAGGTTAGTTATGTTACATATACAAATGCAAAAACTGCCACTAAAATACATTAACATTATTGAAAGCTGCAATACCTAAATATAAAATACATCCAGTCTGCAAAAGAGATCTTAATCCTAGTTAGAATTTATATAAATAGCATCTGCTATGCATCTAACCTTTTATCCATTTCCTATTTTTCCTTCACTTATCAAACAATACTTAATTGCCTGTGCAACTGAACTGTTTGCAATAGTTCCAAAGTTCAGTAAATTTTTAAGAACATGGTTTTCCAAATTAAGCCATCAGATAAGGCATTAAATATATTAGACATAATCATTCACCATCATTAAATTTGTTTTTTAAAGGAGACATGCTATGGCAATTGCCCATTGTTGTGAGGACATGTGAAATTAAGATTAGCAGCAATGCCAGCATGTTTTCTTTATACTCCTGTTCATTTAATGTCTGTTTCATCACAGAGATTGAAATTACTGAAAATAAAATCTGAAATCATGAAACAGCTATTTCTGGCCACAGTAGGAAGAACTGGAGATTGCATAACTCATTTGGCTTTTAAGTTTTGCTAGTCTCATTTTCAGGGAAGCTCCTATATTCTACTGATTAGCAATACGGAAAATTCTTAGATCATATTTTGTCACTAATTGAGAGTCATTTAATTTTCAGGAACCTGCTTAGTAAGGTTCCATGGGATATAGCCCTAGAGGGCAGGGGGACCCAAGACTGCTGGATGACATTCAAGGATCACCTACTGTAAGCTCAGGAGTGTTGCATCCCAACCAGAAGGAAGTGCAGCAGGAGGGCCAGGAGACCTCCTTGGATGGATAAGGAGCTGCTGAGAAAAATTCGAAGGAAAAA
>JBCJKH010051228.1:0-13529 GCA_039877255.1 Loriculus beryllinus
TGGTTGCTTTCTGGGCTGCGAGCGCACACTGCGGCTGGCTAGTGTTCAGTTTCTCGTTGATCAACATCCACAAGTCCTTCTCTGCCCAGCCTGTAGCTTGGTTGCATACTGGTTTAGAACTTGTACTTTGCCACATGTCCAGCTTAGGATTGGTCTTAAGATAGAGTAAGATGTACTGTGTTTGTTGAGCTACAGTATAAGCAACCAAGGAATTTTCTTGTCTCAACTTGCTTTTCAGGTTTTGACACAGATGGTCTGCCTTCTGCAGTATGGCCAGGGGGTGAAACAGAGGCTCTCACACGATTGGAAAGACATTTAGAACGAAAGGTATGTTGCAAGTCATTGAAAGTGTGACATATCTGGGAAACATGGCTACTTTTTTGCAAAAAACGATTTCAGCAAGTTGTTTTAAAAGAAAATCAAACTAAGACTTGAACGCAAGGCCTCAATATAATTACATAAATCACGGTGCTGTTTCTCAGTTTTAAAAGCTGGTAGCAGGCTGTCTTTGATTTGAATTTTAGAGAAAGTCTGCTATACAATTTTCCACTCAGAAATGTAATTATTTGTTCTTGGGAGGTAATTTTACTTGAACATCCTTTTTATAACTTTGAAGGGGAATTTTTCTAAAATCTAACATAGTTGTCTATGTGGCCTCTGTATTTAAAAGAAAAGGATAGGTAGTTCTGGAAGAAGAGATAAATTACCTTCTAGAGACTTTGCTGGTTCAAAAGGAACACCTAGATATAGTAGGTAAGGTGATCATTTGTCCAGTGCCTGGGGTCAGCTGCAGACAGTGCGAAATTTCTCCCTTTATAAGTTGGTACCTAGCCTGTAGTTTGATGCTGCTGTGTGGTTTTTATTCTGTGCTTGGTTTTGTATGTGTTTTTGTTGTTTTTTTTTTTTAAAGGCTTGGGTAGCAAACTTTGAAAGACCACGAATGAATGCAAATTCCCTCCTGGCAAGCCCTACAGGGCTTAGCCCCTACCTCCGCTTTGGCTGTTTGTCCTGTCGTCTCTTTTATTTCAAGTTAACGGATCTGTACAAAAAGGTATGATTTCTACATGGTCAGCTACACAGTCTTGGATGCCATGGTTTTTCGCTACTTCTCCTAATGAAATGTTTTCCTTTAATGATAATATTCAGGTAAAAAAGAACAGTTCCCCTCCCCTCTCCCTCTATGGCCAGCTGTTATGGCGTGAATTTTTCTACACAGCGGCGACTAACAATCCACGGTTTGATAAAATGGAGGGGAATCCTATCTGTGTTCAAATCCCATGGGATAAGAATCCTGAGGCTTTGGCCAAATGGGCAGAAGGCAGAACAGGTTTTCCTTGGATTGACGCAATTATGACACAGCTTCGTCAAGAAGGTTGGATTCACCATTTAGCCCGGCATGCCGTAGCGTGCTTTTTAACTCGAGGTGATCTCTGGATTAGCTGGGAAGAAGGAATGAAGGTATTGTTTCTTATTCTTGAATTTCTTAAAGTGCCTATAAAAGTTGCAAATAGTCATTCTATAATTGTTGTTACTGTGTGCTGTAAGTTGAATTTTAAACCTTAAACTGTGGTCAAAAATCAGTCGGTTCTGATCAATAGCCTAAACTTCACAGCACCACTGATTTAATGCCCCCTTTCATTGGAATATTGCAGTGTTTCTTGCAGTCAAAATAGGTCTGCAGTTCTTTTAAATTTGAGATTTCTTCCTGAATCTTGGCAAATAAACATGGGTTATTCTTGTAACTGAAATTTTGTTCTAATCATACTGTGTGGAAAGTTTCTGTTCACATCTTGCATCTGCTTCCCTGTGAAGGGGGAGCACCACAGGAATTAAAGGGGGGGAAGACTAAATGCTTGAGAATGTCCTTGCAGCAATTTCTGTCCCTTTGCCCAAAGTTAGAAGTGTGAGTATGTGCAACATGATGTGGCTGAGGTTTCAGTGCAGTTAATTTCTTTGCAAGTATCCAAGAGATGCTTAAGTTCAAATTACAAATGTCAGTCTTTCAAAGAAAAAAATGGAATAATGTAGTCTCAGTCTTTGAATCAGTTTTATATTTTTAGAAGGGTAGCACATCTTGTACTAAGCGGTGATAATCAGCTGGAAATAGTTTTTTATGTTTGAAATCTAAAGAAGAGTTTATTTGCTGTCAGGATTGTGACCTCATATATGTGTATAATCTTAGGAAATTTCAGCTTTCTTCACAAATTAGTTGTAAGCCAATATCTTTAAGTAAAAAAACCAAACCAACTGTCTTGGTTACACAACACCATAAGCTACTTTAGGAATTTTCTTTCTCCAGTTCGTTGATAAAGACTTCAAAGATGCACACACACAGGTGCTGCAGCCAAACAACAAAGCTCTATATTACAGAAAAACACCTAACGTGTGCTTACTTTTGAAATAACAGATACATGGAGGGCTCACACTTGTGCACTGAAGCATGTTTAATTCATGTATCTGTAGCTAGCAAGAGTTAAATCTGGCCTTCCCTGGTGATTTTGTTTTCAAAGTCTTATTACATGGCAGCATCTAGTGGAGCAGTTGTGTGCTAACACTTAATCTCCATCTGAAGATCTTGTTACATTATAAGTCACTTTCTGTTTAAAAAGCTTTTTAAAAGTGTTTTAAGATAAATTTTGTTAAGAAGAAAAAACAAAACACACACTTTTTCTTTCTTTTCCAAACAGTTGCATCTATTTAGACAAAAATGCTTTTCTAACACTTATTCAGTGCATACTGTAGACTGAATGCCTTATCAAATACATGTTGAGAGAGAGATATCCTTGTTTGATGGTATTATCCTAATTAGACTTTAACGTGGAATACTATTAGTTGAAGGTGGGTGGCAGTAGTAAAGTGTTAAATTTTAGAGGCTTAGTGTGAAAAAGATGATTGTTTCTTTGGAACACTTGGAGGTGATGCAAGTTTGAAAGGAAAATAAAAACTTGCAAAAATATGTATTAAATAAGTATCTGTTTTGAAAACTACTTCTCAATGCACTGTTTTTATAAAAGGTACTTGAATAATCTTCAAAGAATAAGGCTTCTCTTTATTTCTTGTGAGCCTGAGCTGCTGCTGATCTGACTAAGCAGACTAACTTCTTTTATACAAGTTAGTAATGTCTGTGTTAATAATTAAAATACAATTGGTGCTGGAAACTGGAATGTTTCACAGCTATTGAGCTCCAGATTTAAAGTAAAACCCTCAGAAATCTTCAACAGCCTCCTAGGTTATTTTTAATATAATAAGGATAGCAATTACCAGAGAAGATTTTTTTGTTGTTGTTGTCTTCAGACCAGAGTTCATTATCTGTCCCACCATTCTACAGCATGTTTGGTGGTTCATATGCCTTCTGGAATTTATGTGGGTAACCTCAAAACTGTCATTTGCTATATTAACTACTGGCCTTCAAGAATACAACTTCTGAATGTTTGTGCCAACCTGAAACTCTTGAATTCTACTGTTGGGACTCCTTGCATAGTGAAAGGTGCTGCACAGGCTGAGGTATTCAGACTGACAATCTGAGTTTGAAATGTGCTTTGTGTGTTCACCGTTTTCTGGGAGTTTGCAAAGCTTACTCTGTTCCAATGTGATGAAGCAACTCTTCTGAAAGCAACAAATGCCACTTGCAAGCAGTCAGGCTCCAGCCATCCTTTGGGGATTTGATTTTGTAAGGCTGTGTTAATGCAAGAATGTGTAACTTTTTTTGGTTGTAGCTTTGACACGTTTACTAAGAGCCAAGGCAGTCACATTTTGTTCTTGAGTTTGGCATTTAGGTACTGAGCATTCTGTGAGTATTGCCAGGTAAGAAAGAGTGTAGGTGTCTCAAAGCTGTGCCATGTTCAGGCTAACTTGTTGCTCTCATTTCTTAAGGTCTTTGAAGAGCTCTTACTTGATGCAGATTGGAGTGTGAATGCTGGAAGCTGGATGTGGCTATCCTGTAGTTCCTTCTTTCAGCAGTTTTTTCACTGCTACTGTCCCGTGGGTTTTGGCAGAAGAACTGACCCGAATGGAGATTATATCAGGTAGCTTACAGCCAGAAATTGCAGCAATTTGTGGATGTCAGTTTAAGTTTAAACTGACAAGTCGTCTTATACTTAAAATGACTTTTTTTATTATTATTATTTTAAGACGCTATTTGCCAGTACTTAGAGGTTTCCCTGCCAAATACATCTACGATCCTTGGAATGCCCCAGAAAGCATCCAGAAGGCTGCAAAGTGTATTATAGGAGTCAATTATCCCAAACCAATGGTAAATCATGCAGAAGCAAGCCGTCTGAATATTGAGAGGATGAAACAAATCTACCAGCAGCTTTCACGATACAGAGGACTGGGTATGGCTGTTCAGTATTTGCTTTATTTATTTGAAAACTTCTCTCACTTTCTATCAGTTATTTTGTCCCCTACCAGTGGTAGTCGGTATGAGCTCAGTGTGGTGACCAGGCTTGTGTATCATATAAATGAAAATATTAAGATGTAATAAAGGGAAGGGAAGAAAGACTAAGGGGAGTGCCTCTTTCCAAGTCTTACCCATAATTTTTTATTCTGTGGGCTTTTGGAAGTTCTTTGGTTAAACTGGATCTTCTGTGCATCCTGATATTCTTGTACAGACAGGTTTTAATACGAGTGATTAGAGAATTAGTGTGGGTGATAATTTCAACCATACTGTATTTGCATTTGCAAACGCTGTTGCTCAGAGACAAATGCAACCGCTGGTAGCGTTCTTTCTAGTTAGGAAAGACTATCCTCTTTGCTCTGAGAAGTAAAGCTTGTTCAGGAAGGTGTAAGCAGGCAGTATGTTCAAGTATTGGATATCGAATCAGGATGCATTGCACTTCAACACAACATAACAAATACGTGTAACTAATGAATATTGGAAAAGTTATGTGGAATGTTATGTAGAAAATGCCTAATAAGTAATTTTGAGCTAAAATTACTTGGTAAGATCCCAGAAGTAGACAAGATAAATATTTTGTTATAAAGGTAAACTCACTCAGGGTGAGGGTGGAGAATTGGCTATCATTAGAAAAAAAACAAGCTACACTTCATCTTTTCTTTTTTTCCAGTCTGTCTTCACAGTTGTATGTTTTATTTCACTGTGTAGGTCTTCTTGCAACAGTGCCTTCTAATCCAAATGGCAATGGAAATGGTGGCCTCATGGGCTATTCACCAGGAGAAAGCCTTTCTGGTTGTAGCAGTGCAGGAGGTCAGTCAAATTCTTTTGATACATAGAATTATTGGAACTGAACAGCACAAACTTATATTTTAATGTCCTTGGCATTATGTATTGTAGGAAAGAACTGAACTGTATTCAGTTCTTAGTGTAAATCACAAACATTTTCAAATTTATTCACTGAGTTTGGTAGTATTTATGTATAGATTAAATCTATATATAAATACAATAATAAATGAATACAATCTTTAGATATGTTTTTATTTCAAACATGTAAGGATTTTTAACCTGTTTTTTTCGCCCTGAAACTACTTATAAGCATGTATCAAACAGTTTGATTTCAAAAGCATTTGAATGTGATTTTCCTCTAGAAGTGTACAGGCATCCTGGTACTTATAATAAGGAGCAATTCATGAGTTTTCAACTCAGAACTATTAATTCATAAAATTTTCTAGGCATCAGGTTGCTTACTAGAATTTATTTCTACCATAATATGGTAGAATATGGTGAACAGTGTCTGAAAAAAATGAATATAGAATCTATCATCCAGTTCTGATGAAAATTAGACAATTATTGTGCTTACTGTAATGTGCAAAGACTAGCATTAACTAGTTACTAATTAAAAAGTAAAACAGTATTAACATTGTATAAATCCATGGTGCATAAACATCTTGAATACTAGGTACAACTTGGACTTCTTGTAAAAGGATACAGCAGAACTGGAAATTTACTGGATTTGGGTTTATGTTCTTCTTAGGCTTCAGTGAAGGCTAGAAGCAGATTGCAAAGAAAGATGGACCTTATTCTCAGCCAGTACAGTTCCTCTGAAAGAACTGAAGTTTAGGCTCCTTAAAGCTGGGTTCTCGAGCTTTAATTTCACAAGTTCAGAGAGTCAAAAGACAGGAAAGGCTTAGTTTTAAAAAAACAGTGTTTAATAAGTTAATATTATGTGCACTCTTTTCTTGAAAGATATATACTTAAATGTATTGGGTTTTTAATACAATTATTTATGCAAATATTTAATTAAATGTACATGTATTTTCACTTCCCACATCAGAAGTGTATCCATCTTCTAGGAGGTTACTGTGTATCCATATGAACTTGCAAGTGTGAATTTGGAAAGATGAAAGCATTAGAGCTTTGTACCTGTTCTGAGGTGGTTTGTGGCGAGGGGAAAGAGCCACAATCAAAGTCTACCTCATGAAGACCAGAAATAAAATCACCAACATTTTAAATTTCAGAACTGGAACTGTATTTTCTGTTATGTTTAAGTCTTTACTGTCTCTCCAGGAGCTCAGTTGGGAACTGGTGATTGTCATACAGTTGTTCAGCCATGTGCTCTGGGGGACTCTCATACAGCAGGACCAAGTGGAATTCAGCAGCAAGGTATTATGGCAGTGCCTGTCTGTAGAGGATCTTCAAATCCTTACAACTGTGGAAAAACAGACAAAACATCAAAATAACATGGATAGATTTTTTTGGTGACAGCTGCTGTCTACAACTTTGAACTGGCCTTATTTCTGTTCTTGAAACATAAGAATAATTTGTTAGAGTGAACTTGCTTGTCTTGTCACTTTTATCTCTAAAATGCTCATATAGAACAGTATTTGTATGTTTTGATTTAGAGGGATCACAAGCATTACTAAACAAAAATTAATAAACATTCTAAATCAGGTTATTCTAAATGAAAGATATTGAAAGACAGAAGTCCAGTTCGTATATCTGATAGCAAAAAAATGCGTGCTACCTTTTAGCTGATTTCTGTGCCACTCTTCCCATGTATAATCAATTTCTACAGTTTTCTGTGGGTATTCTCATGTTATGGGAGCAAATTTTTGTTACTTTAACTATACAGAAACTTAACCTGCGATTTGTGATAGATCAAAGTTGCAATCAAGTTTAGCACAAGTGTTTCTTTCTTTGCAGACTTAACAGAGGTTGTATTTATTGATCATGAAAGATTGTAATCAGTGTTTTACTTAAGCATCCAGAACATCACCAGAACACCACAACTGTTCAGAATAAGAAACCTTGCAACGGCTTTTGCTAATTTGCACTATTCATGCAGAGCAATTGGTGTCAAGGTTGCCAGCAGATAGTTTGTGAACCAGAAAATAGTTTGCATCTTCCTTTACTTACGTATGTTTTGGTTTTTTTCTTCACAGATTAATTATGCTAAGGATTCACTAGCATTGCTATAACAGAATAACAAAAAGAGTGAGGAGACTTGGAAGAGAAAAAAATGTTAAAATTGATAACAAATTAGAGTTATTTGGATATGTACATATTCTCCTTGTTGCAAAATTAATGCATAAATATGTAGACACTTAATATTGTTCACTGTGTGTATATAAGTGCCTATATATTTAACTGCTCTAGACTCCCATGAGGCTTTTTTTTAGAGTGTTTTCTAGCAGGATTTTTCTTGCTGATGGAAAATAAATCAATTGGCTCCTTTTTGTTGTAAAGAATGTAATTGTCCACTTGCTTGCAGTCCTAAATTTGATTTATTATAATAAATATGTACTGTATCTGAACAGGTTACTGTCAAGCAAGTAGTATCTTACATTATGCTCATGGAGACAATCAGCAATCACACTTATTGCAAGCAGGTAATTTAAAGAACAACAACAAAAAAAAAAAAGAAACACTTTTCCTGAAAATATGAAGGTGCAACAGAGTCTTAATACAAATACTGGTTTTGAATTATCAGGAAGAACGGCCCTTGGTACTGGCATTAGTGCAGGGAAACGCCCAAATCCAGAAGAAGAAACTCAGAGCGTTGGACCAAAAGTCCAGCGACAGAGCACAAATTAAACTGGTAAGATCTGAGTCACCTTAAAGTTATCCTGATAATGAGTAAATTGCTGCACGGATTTTGTCTATAATAATATTCATATCACTGCAATGCAAAGAATCCCAAATTATTGCTGTAAACATTTCAGTTCCAAGTACTGTACAAACAAGCAGTACAGAATCCTGGCTCTAGGGAGTTTACAAAGTATGAGGTAGGAAGTAATTATAAAACTAGAACTAGGCCAGCGATTATCAGACACAGATTGAGGTGTTAATGAAAGGGAAATGGATAAACTGTGGCTTCACATTCATTAGCAGAGCTACTTGCTGCTTCCACATCTCACCTGAAGTTCTGCCAGACTGTGTGAATGTATGGTAACCTCAAATTGGGAGACTAACACAACTAAAGGCTCAGGGACTGGATTAGAGTGTCAAACATACAAGTGTACTAAGCAAAACATGTTTTAGAGAGACAGACTGCAGAAAACCTGCTAAATGGTGGTGTAGTCACTGCACGGAAAGATGTAGGGACAAGGAAGATTTGAAGACTTGAGCATTTGTCATTATCTGTAACCTAAGCAGGATGCTTAGATTGCCAAAGATTGTCCAGACCAGCTGTGGTGAAAAGTACTTGGGTTTGGAGAAGGAGGCACTGCTAAATAGATCTATGTGAACAGGCGTGAAAACGTGTAGAGAGAAGCAGTAGATTGGAGGAGAGAAGTTGGGTAGGTGTGAAATCATCAACATAGAGAAGATAAGTGGATTTTGTGTTTTGGATATGTTACTTATGGACAGAATAGAGAAAAGAGAAGGCCAAGGATGTTATACTCTTTCCCCCATTGAGCTTGATTTAAGAGGAATAAGGAAGATGACCTGAAAGATAAGTTAGAGTAATTACTTAGTAGGAAAGCCAAAGAATGGAGAGCTATCTGAAACAAAAAGGTACAAAATTTCAAGACTAGATGTGTGGCTGTGTAGATTAAGGCTGACTGAGATGTCATTCTGTCCCTGTGTTTTATAAAGAATAAATTAAGAGTTGATCACTATGGAGTTTGAAGAATAAATAAAAATAGGTGAGATAATAGCACATGCAGGGCCTTTGGTGGAATTGGAAGGTAGGGATTCCATACAGCAAGCATAGAAGCCGCATTCAGCATCTGTAGAGCTAAAAAGAGAAATTCTATCTACTTTGTTTGGATTTGGTAGCAAGATCTATTTCTATTTTTGCTTGTTATGTGGTGTCAGCACTTTGACAAAGTTATTGTGGTGATTATGAACAATTGTGTTGGATTGATTTGATTCAGTGAAGAGCCACAGCATTGTTTCCATTATGCCTGTCACTTGAAGTAAGCTGAGACCTGCTATTTTCTCATGTACTGGAAGCACTGTAAACTGTGCTTCTGTGTTCTCAAACTGATTTCTGGTACTTGGATGGGCCTGAGTAGAACCTAGTTCCGAAAGAGTCCGTGTTTCAGTAGCTGTCTTATCAGTAGTATGTGTAGATTCATTCAGCATCCATGTTTTGTATTGCAGAATTCCTTAGGTGCTCGTGTCTATAGAAGAAGTGCCTGCAGAGCGAACGTCTGGTTCCTGTCTAAGCTCTTTTTCAATTGAGAGACAGGTTGGAGGGGTTTCTAGTTTGGCAGAAAAGGCTGACTTTGTTAGGGGTGTTCAAAGCATGCTGTGGAAGCATGGTAGTCAAATACAAGTATCAGCCAAGAACATACCCAAAACCACTGCTGGTGAAAGGATGTGTGCCTTCTGAGTAGCACTGAAGTACAGAGGATGTTGGGTTTCTCTTTTCTTCCTTTCTTTTTTTTCCTTCTTCCCCTTTTAGCCTCTAAGGAGTAAGAAATAAGAATTGAGTATTTGGGCCAATACAAATGGGGATAGGGCTTCCGGCACTGAGAAGGGGGGAAAGAGTGTTGGTCCTTTGAATTATTTCTGCCTTCTTCAAAGACTCACGACAAGCTGTTTAAGAGTAATTTTTCTCTTTTTCCTTGCAGCGTTACTGGAAGAGACTGTATCACTCAAAGAACACACAGAACAAAATTCCTGCTACTCTGTATTGGAACTAAAGTGTTGTGAGAGTACATGTACTAAAATGGCATAGTTTTTCATAAATTATTTTCAATTGTTCTCAGTTGTTGTAAACAAGTCCAATTTTTGGAATGTGTTATTTCTAACTGGCATTTCTATGGTTTTTAACTTTTTAATGACTTTCACAAAGGACAGATTGAGTTTTGTATATAAAGTATTTGGTGAAGAATTTGCTAACTTAATGTAAATATAAGCATTCATGATTAGCAATAGACCCATCAATATATTTTTGATAATCTTTCATGTATATGGTAGTAGGGAAAAGCTGTAGTGATGTTCTGTAAAATGGCTGGACATAGAAGGTTTTGAAGTTTTTAAATTGTTCTTATTTTTAGATTCCAGAGCTTGACCTCTGTATGATCAGCTTCATATTTTCATAATGTAAGTGCTTAGGACTGTGTTTAATCAAAATCAGGAGAGTTGTAACCTTTATTAATCACATCTGTATATAAGTCATATGCCAACTTTTTGTCGAATTGCAAAATTTTCATGTGTATGTCCAGTCCTTGTATTTCCCAGTTGCCTTGTTCAGTAATGACAGACCTTGTTAATAAAAGAAAATTATGTCTGTAGATACATATGCCTTTAGTGTACTCTGTTCTTCGGTACATGTCACCAAACAAAACTCGTTCAAGAACGAAGGAAAATGTAATTTTTAGACTTAAACTGGAAGCCACAAACAATGAACTATACCTTTCACTTCAAGTTTTATGATACTGAAGGAAAGCACTATCCAAATTATTCAGGTTTGCATGTGTGTATTCTTGCCACAAAATGTTTTCCACCAATGTATGAAGAGTTTCTTCAAACTGTAGTTTAGTTTGGTTTGGGTTTTTTTAACTATAACTGCAGTTTGCTTGATAGCTGCAGCTAATTTGCTGCTCTTCGGTGATGTTGATGTCTAAAAACGTATCAGGTTTGCTGACTATTCAGTCAATACTGTTTCAAATAGAAATGTCTTCTTAGGCTGTTAAGATCAGTGAAGCAGCAGAGCAGTCTGAATTACTAAATCTTACATATAACTAGGTCAGGTACCTACTTGAGTGAGTGCACAAATTATTTCTCATGTGGGGGGGAGTTAATTATCTTGTTCTTAGTATCACATGGGTGACTTCCAGTCATGGGGCGCTTCTGGGCGTCAGTTTAAAATGCACACCAGATTTATTGGTTGACAAGATAAGCAGCGCAGTATTTGCTGCAGAATGAACTGCCATGGTTCTACCTCTTCCTAGATTTTTTTGATGATAATACTTATGTAAGTATCTCTGCATAGTGAATTGGTTACAATAGCAAAATCAAAAGTACTCCTAAGAAAATACAGGCATGCTTATTGTCTTGAGGCAGGGGATCTTTGGCTTATCTTGAAGAAAAAAACATCTCAATAGTGACAATGGAAAAGCAAATGCTAAGTATTTTCCGCAGATCAGTCCAAGTAGAACGGGGAGGTTTCCTAGGAACATACATAATCAGTAGAATAAACAATTCTTCTGTTCATTTAAGTAGTTGGAAAAAAAACCAACCCAGCCCAACCTTTATAGGCTTACACTGCCTTAGGAAGTATTTTATTCTGTCAAAATAAGATCATACTGGATTTTTTTCTGCTGACTGGTATTCAAAAGAAATCATACCATCTATATTCAGTATTCCACCAGCTTTTCTGAATGAATAGGCTGTGAAACTCCCGCAGAGAAGCTCCATCAAGGTAAGAAGATGTGCTTTCCCTCAACTACTCTGGAAGTTCAATAGATGAAAGAAGAAATTTCCCAGGGAGTTAATTGCTATGGTAAGTTAATTCCCCACTCCTTAAATGCTAAAAGGAGGATTTCTTTTCTTGGTGTAGGCAAACCCTTAGATTAGCAGAGGAAAATCTGTGATGGAGGTGCTGTTTCTTGTATGTGCTAGCTTGAATGAGCTCTGGTGTTAGGGCTGTGGTGGAACAGTCTGTAAGTAGGTTAGTGTGGGAGGGGGGAGAAGTTGCCTTCTGAGCAGCAGTAGCTTCATAAAAGCCCCTTGCTTCATATTCTTCCCTCCTACTAATCCTTGCTGTGGCCGTAAAAATAAATAACAAAAGGCTGAGGCTTTGGCTACGCAGGAAAATTGACCAAAACTATTGTAATGTGGAGGTTTTCTTCCCCTGCCCCCACTACCCCTCGTGATTTTCAAGTTGGACATGTGTTATAAACCCAGTATGGATAAGGGCCAGGATATTGTTTCTTGTTTGATCACTCCTCTAGCAACAGAGCCTGAAGTATTCCTCAAGAAAGCTCTGTTCCCAGGGGATTTAGCTAGCCTTTCCCTCAGCTTCTAGGAAATGCAGAGAGGAGTACTGCAGGTTGATGGGGTTTGGAAACTAAGCCCCGGGAAAATGTATTCTGGAAACATGCAGGGACCACTGCATTTGGTATTCCTGATGGGAAAAAAAAATAGCTTTCAAATGTCTTTAAGCCTTTGGAAACTGTTTCCAATGGAACTTGTGTGGTCTCTTAAATCAGTGCTACCTGCTTAGAGAGGTTTCTGAAAGGAGGGGAAGGAGTTAAACTGAGAGCAAACCTGCAAAGCCCTTGGCTGATCTGGAATGAGAAGTACCTGTCAGTTAGAAATCAGAAACTACCTTTATGCTGGTCTTAGCAACATAGTTGGCTAGTTTTTGTTGAAGAAAAGTGACATTTACATTAACCTTCCTGTAACTTAGCAGTTCTGTCTGTACTTGGCAGGAGCATGGAGCAATAGTGAGCTGCGATACATGTCTTTCCCACTTCTCTACCTTGTCAGGAAAAGGCGGTTTGCAAACAAATCTGGGTGCCCGCGTTGTTCCCGTCTGTGATGGTCTGAAGCCTGGCTTCCCACCATGGCAGAGGTTGCTGCAGCTAACCACGAACCCCCGGAGAGCTGCACCACAGGCGGACTTTGCTGTGAGGGCGAAAGACTGAGCATTGAAATAGGCTGCCCAGAGAGGTGGTGGAGTCTCCTTTATTGGAGATAATCAAGAGCCATACAGACACAATCCTGAGCATTTTTGCTTTCAGTGTAGGTGGACTAGAAGAACATCAGTGATTCCATGATCACTGTATTTACAGGTATTTTTGGCTACTGAAGGTGATGCTCAGTGGTAAAAACATCAAAAACTTGCAGGGTGTTTGGTATTTTTGAAGCACAACTGTTGTTGTTGCCTACTCATTAAGCTCTGTGAGCTTTATTACTTTAAAATTAGACTTTAAAGTCGGAGCAGCTCCGTCATTGGTTGGAGATGGAAGGTAAACCACACATCACTTCGGTACGTTACCTACATGCACCCTGCCAAGGCTGCTGCCCACCGCTGGGTCTCCCGGCGCAAGCAGCGGCTTCAGTCGGGAAGTGCTGCCCGACCCCGCTGTTTCGCGCGGGGTCTGTAGGTGGCGCTGTGGGTGCTCGGAGCGCTGCGGCACAGCCGGTGGCTGCAGCCTCCCCTATCCCCGGTGGA
>JBCJKH010051228.1:13629-29207 GCA_039877255.1 Loriculus beryllinus
GTCCAACCTGGCCTTGAACACTGCCAGGGATGGGGCAGCCACAGCTTCTCTGGGCAACCTGTGCCAGGGCCTCACCAATAATAGCATGAGATCATTTATAACTAACTTAATAGTTCGTAACTAACGAGTACCCAGTGGTAATGAGGTGAGACATTATGTGGCTCCATACTGAGCCCTCTCTGTTCCAGAAGGCAAGCATTAGCAGTAGATAAAATTCCTAACTACCACATAACCTGGTAGTAATGAGGTGGGAAGGCCAGCCTAGCAGTTGGAACAATGCTTTGCCTGTGCCCTACTGACCCTTCCTGCTTCCTTTTTCTCTTCCAGAGAGACGGTATTCCAGATCGCGTCCCAAGGCTGGTGCACCGAATTACTCATCTCACTTGGCGACGAGCCGGCAGCCTGGCGAGATGGCCCTGACCCCGCTGACAGAGCAGGAGGGTGAGGCTTACCTGGAGAAATGCGGTAGCATCCGCCGCCACACTGTTGCCAATGCTCACTCGGATATTCAGCTCCTGGCAATGGCCTCCATGATGCATACCGGAATTGTGATTGAGGAGTCGGACACTACTGATAAATGCCTCCTTCTGCAGCCCAGTTTTAGCCACAGGCAGTGCTCCAGTGAGCCCAGTATTCCTGATGGGCCAGAGGGAGTCATGGCAGCAGGTAGGCAGGACCCTGCTGAGCTGAACTGCACGTCTGTCAGCTAGGAGTCTTGCTGAGGAGAAGAGAACTGTATGTATATTCAATGTGTTGTGTCATCCCTGCTGGAGGAAGAAAGGAAAAAAAATCAAACTTTGGTCATATCATTGAAATGGCCTTGAGGGATCTTCTCTTTCTGTAGGAGTACTCTCTAGATTTGCTAGTACTCTCCAGATTTGTTTTTCTTGCTTGTCTGGGATCCTTGTTGATGAAGGTACCAGGCTGTTTCCAAATGGGCACTGCCTATACTTTCCTCTGTAAGCTTTCTCCCTCTCCTAGTTCAAAACCTCAGGTTTCCTTCTGTTTCTTTGTTATGATACAAATTAGCCTCTTTCTGGTTTTCTCCATCTCTCCCAGCTTTGTGCTGCTTGTTTGCTTTTTGTTCCTGCAGCAGAGTGTTCTGTGTAAGATGTCCTCTTTGCTCTTGGCACCAGGAATGGCTGAGGATGGCATTTTTCTCCTTTGAAGTTGAACTCAGGGATGAAACTATTTGCATCCTGCAGAAAGATCTCTCAGTTGGCTTGTGAGAGAAGGAGCTCCTTCACTTTGCTTCTTATGGGCATGGATGAAAAATCCAGATCCAAGTTTTTTTGCCCCAGACCCAAAGAGAACTCATGGAGTCCCAGCTGAGCTGAGTACTTCGTGTTTATTGTATTTAGTTCCAGTGACATCTCTGGGGGTGCTGGTGTCAACTGGGTGTAAATGATGTGTGAGTGTATAATTTGTGGGCGTACATAGTCCTGAGCATCATAGCATTTGGCATAAATTTGCTTTCAAAATGTTGGAGGGCTACAATGAAAGAAGTAATCCACATACGTTCCTTTGGGAAGGAGACACTGGGCAGAGCCTGCTCTTGTTGGGAAGGCATACAGGTGCTTCCTCAGTACTAGCCCATCGTGATTCCAGATGATTTCATCCTTGAGCTGCTCTGGTACTTCTAGCACTTGTGAACCCACAGGTAACAGGCAGGGAGTAGAAAGGAGTCCTGTTCTGGTAGTGTATTCATGAAGTGCTCCTGACCTCCAGTGGTGTCTGGCTCAGTGCAGTGTTGCCTTTAAGATCAAGTAAAGGTTCTTTGCAGTCTTGCTTTTCATTTTGAAGATTATGAATGGTTCCAGTTTGCAAGTGTCTGTATCAGCCCCTGCAACCTCCACTGTCTACTCTGTAGCATCACTTGGTACTCAAATGCTGCTTCTGTGGGAACAGAATCCATCTGTTTGAGCAATCCCCTGGGTTGCTCTGCTGATGTCTTGCTAAGCAGATTTGCAAGTGTAATTACAGGCTTAGAGGTGAACCAAAATGCTGCCTTAAATGTCAAATCCCATTAAAAATAGGGGTATAACACCACTGCCACTTGACTCCAGTCCCTGTGGTACTGGCTGTAAATAGACCTGTTTTGACAAGGAAACAGAAGGTTAGGATGAATCTTCATGATGTTTGGTTTTGGTGTTCTTATTGCATGCTATGGCATTAACTGCAGAATTTGCCCTGCTTCTGTTGGGCATTAAACATGTCCTGCTCCACTGGCTGCATCAAAAGTACAGCTCCAACCTGTCAGGATTTGGCCTTAGTAGCAAACAGAAAGCAGATTATCATTTGGTAACAAAGCATCAGAAATACCAGTGATGAGCATAAGTCACACTAACTTCATAAACAAGGGTATTGCCTTGTCTCCTGTGGTTTGCAAATCTTGAAAGAGATACTTGAGAGGGCCTGATTTTTTTTCTTGCAGCCACTTAAGGCACCCTAACTATTGGCCTTTGTGGAAATGCCAAGTGTTTTGATCACCATCTGTGCTTGTATGTTGAAGAAGAGAGATACAGTTGTGCTGGCTGCCTCCTCAGAGTGTGCACAGTCCAGTGGAGATCAGGAAGATGTGGTTTTAAGCAGTCTCGCCTCAGATGAATTCTAGGATAAATTGCCCTTCTATTCATAAATTGGAGTGACCAGGCCAAATTATTTGATGGAATCTGCCCTGGGGTGGCCACGGATTGTGGTGGAGCTTCAGAATCTCCGTGGTAACAGCCAAGCCTAGTAGACCATGCCAGCCTTGCAGCATTGCAGTTCACTCTTATGAATGCTTTTTTTCCATTTCTGCTCTAACCCATTTGCTTTCTGTAGCCACCCAAACCATTTGAATCAGTGAGCAGCACCTCTTTTATGGTGTAATTAGAATGCTTTATTTATTTCCTGACATATTCTTGGGTCATCTCTAGGGGTAATAGAAATCCAGTCCTGGTTTTAACTTGAATTTCTTTTGTTTTACATGTATGTATAATTTTAATTATTTTGATTTTGTCTTGTGACTTTGCAGAGATTTGCACCAAGCCACTCTGAATCGTGTGCTTCCTCAATCGTTTTGGTTTTTAGGGAGAATTAAAGCTGGTGGCTTTACTTTGTAAACTGAAGAAGAGTTGTTCTGTAAATTCCACTGAGGAATTCTGTAATTTCCACTGGTCATAAGCACCACTTTTACAGCCATGTTAGATGCAGAAGCATCTGCATGGCTGTACCATTTACAGGCAAACTGAGTGAAACTGGGAGTGGTTGGAAAACGGGGAACAGACCTGGGAGGGCTTCCTCTTCATTCACCACATTGCAGAGCCATGACAGGGGCACTGGGCAGGTCTTTTCTACCCTCATCCGCTCAAGAAAACCTCTTGGAAGAGCTGTCAGAATGTGAAGAAGGTATTTCATTCACCACCTCCCCAAGTCTCTCTGTTACCTTCTAACTGGATAATTACAGAGGGAATATTTTGATTTTAGGGAGAAGTTCTTCCCTGTGAGGGTGCTGAGGCACTGGCAGAGGGTGCCCAGAGAAGCTGTGGCTGCCCCATCCCTGGCAGTGTTCAAGGCCAGGTTGGACGGGGCTTGGAGCAACCTGCTCCAGTGGAGGGTGTCCCCGCCCGTGGCAGGGGGTTGGAACTGGATGAGCTTTAAGGTCCCTTCCAATCCAGACCAGTCTGTGATCATAACATACATTATCTTTTAAAATACACTCTGCCTAAAGGTTATTTAAAAACTAGGTTTGAAAATGAAGTCAAGCTTTTACCTTGATGACACAGTCACTGGGCTGTCTCTGTCCCTTGGGGACCCATGACCAGAACATGGAGCCAGGATGCCTAAGATTCTGATTCTTGTTTCTGCCCTATTACCACCTAAGCAACCTCAGGTATGTCTTTGCCCATTCCTGAGGCTTTCATGCACAAACTCTTGACAGTAGCCATATTGTTCTACTTTGTTTAGATTAGATTAGATTAGATTAGACTAGATTAGATTAGATTAGATTAGGAGGAGGATGGAGAGAGACAATCTCCTCCATAGTTTGTGCTCTTTATTTCCAATAGAAAAGTGTTTGAGTAAGAATTCCGTCCTTTAAAGGACCAAGCAAACAAAATTCTCATACTTTAGCCATTAGTTCAGCTTTAACTTGCTTGTTGATTGCAATCTTATTTTCCCTCTGTCAGAAATTCAAGATTTCAAGGGTGGTGAAAACTTCTGGGTAGAGGGGAGATTGACATTGATCCAAAAAGCACAGGGAAATCTTCAGCAGATTTAATTTTAATGTTGATTTCAAGGGATCTAAGACCCTGGTTTTGAATTGTGTGCACTGCAAATGCAAAATTAATTCAATATTAAATTAAAATATGCAAATAGAGTTGATTTCCATATTTTTTATTACAAAATCTCCTGCAGAATGGAAAGATGGGAGATGCAGAAAAGAATAATAGAAGAGATACCCAGAAGGATCATGTCCCTTGAGGATGCTGTTGTTTTGCTTGCTTGCAAGAGGTCCTAGTGCAAATTTCACAACCCAAAGCTCTTACAAAAGAGCTGCAAAATGCTGAAGTGCAGCCAGTGTGCGAGATCCCATCTGAGTACCTATGGTTAGTGGAAGCTTGTGCAGGTAATGCCAGGTAGATCATGCTTCCCTTATCTCTGCTAATTACACTTAGCACAAGAAGGTAATCTTGTTAACTGTGATTAGTCTGACTGGGAGTAGCCAGTAAGCACATAAATAATTAATAAGAGCGATTTATAGGCAGCAATTACATAGAGGGAGGGTTTTCTTCAAGTCTGTTTGCCTATGTAGAGCTTCAGACCATGTGGTCATAGCAAGGTCTTTAATTACCTGGGTTACATGTGTTTCTCAAGTGCCTTTTACCCTATTCCAAACTAGGAATAGTTTTAAATGAAGTCATCCTTACCTGGTGGTAGATAGAGCACTACTCTGAGGAACAGCTTGCACCAGCAAACATCAATAATGTTGCATTCAGACCTCAGGGTGAATGCATTCACACCTCAGGTGCTACACACACAAGAGCAGTTCAAGTTCAAGAAAAGCTGGTGAATAGATGAACGAAAGATGGTGGAAGTAGGGAGGGATTTTACAGAAACTTCAGAGGGAAGAAGGAAAATTAAAGGAATCGTGTAAGAAAAATTGAAGGAATGGTGTAAAGAAAGAAGCCAGCAGAAGGAAAGAAGCAAAATTTCAAGTAAGAAATGGAAGTGCATTGGCAGATGAGGTGCATGGATAAAATTTAGCATCTCTTGTGTGTTGGCTAACTGGATAGCTAGTCCTTTTATAACATAAACAGTTTCTGAGTAGGCAAGAAGGGGAAGAAATGATCCTTCGCAGGTATATTAGGTATTACATGACAATGGTTTTCTGAAGTATGTACAGTGCATATGGCTTTGATTTCCAAGTGCTCTGGAATTCCAGTGATTTTGCTCCCTCTACTGCTATCAGCCCTTCCAGAGAATAGTGTTATGGGGTAGCACACCTGGCTTCTCTCCCTTCTGCAGGGCAGCTGAGCTGCTGCCCTGTGAGGTGTTTCAGCATCCCTCTTGCCCTCTCAGCCCATGCAGCAAAACATGGGTGGGCACTTCAGAAAGCAGCTCACCTCGTGCAAAGTGTTTGCATATGTGTATTCTTTTGTAATTAGCACTATCAGGCCTTGATTTTGTTTGTGACATCAATTGCTGCTAATTACAGTGCTTACTGATGAGCAGACCCTTCATCTCCTATGGTTCCTGTTGCTAGACTTCTGTCTGAGCAGCTGGAGCTCATGAGAGGCTTTTTCTCTGTGCCACACGTGTTGAGGCTGAACAAGCTGTGATTTTAGGTGCTTGTTGGGTGTTTTGGCAAAGTTTGGTAGCTACACCATCCAGCTCTGCTTGGGAGTAGCATTAAGCTGTTGAGGGGCTGTGTAACAAAAATCATTTGCAGGGCAGCACACACCTTGCAGTCAAGCAGAGTAGCCTGGCCTGCCCCACTGTGGTCCAAGTGACCATGGGGAGAATTGACCATTCCCTAATTCCTTGTAGCTGCCTGAGCTTGAGGAAACCAACTGTCTCTCTGGGAGACAACTGCCATTAACAGGGCCCTTTGCAGGCTCCAGACAAGCCTTAGAATGTGTAAATGGTCACATCTTGGAAAGGTGTTTAATTGTCCAGTTTAAGGATGAAGGTGTTGAGTGGACACGTGAAGAAAGTCAGCTCACAACTGGTAAAGGAAATACTACCTTAGTGCGTGTTTGAAGGTAGTATCTGAAAGATTTATTACAGTCTTATGCTCCATACCATAAAACTTCACCCAAAGTAATGAAGTCAGTAGACAGAAGAAAAATTATTGAAGTGTTATCTATGACGGTGTAGCATTTGTCCTGCCAAGACATTTTGTCATGTGCTTACAGCCCTAATCAAGCATGTGTTATGGGTCCAGATAAAGAATAATGCAATTTTAAAACCACAACAGCACTGTTTGATGAGCCCTCATTTAATTTGCAGTTTAATACGGCCAGCAGAATATCCTGGGATGATTCTCAGGCTCTCTGTGCACAGGCCTAGGGATTGGTGGATGCATAGAGTATGCCCTGGTGAGAGAAGTTGCCTCCTCTGTCTATTCTTGTTAATGTATGTGGAGAATCATGACAAAAAATGAAGCAATGGGGGTATTTTGTATGCCAAGACTTTTAAATTTGCATACCCAGCCTCGAGATCTAAATCCAGATTTAGATGGTTTCTAAATAATTAATGACAGCAAAATGTAGTCAGAGTCTCAGTTCTGAGCAAGCTATTTCTCATCTGAAACTGATAGGCATATAATCTCTTTCATACAGGTACCATGGGTCTGTAGTTCATGTCCAGATTCAGACTAGTACTTTTTTACCTAGGCCTTGGCTGTTAGACACACTGAGAACCTATGATCTCCCCACGAGCAAGCTAGCAACAAAACACACACATGTGGGTTTATCTGTGTAGACTGCATCCCAATTTGAAGTCTTCCTCCCCATGGTGTAAGCAGAGCCTTGAGTGTCACCTCCAGCTGCCCTGGCAAGTGCTTCAAGTTTAGAGACACTTCTCTGCATGTAAAGCCAAGCCTCAGTTTCTAGCCATTTTGCATTGTTTGGTGGGTCCTGTTACTAGTTAGGGTTATTTATGTTTTGCTATCTCTCAGGCAAGAGCTGGCATCGTCATCTGGAGCGTATTTAGAATGGAAAGGGATTCCTGCGGCTTCAGGGAGGTGGTGGTGGATTCCATTCCCCATGTATCTTAGCTATTTTTATCAGATGATTCAGGGTGGGTTTCTGTCTCTACAGCTATCATGACATGATGCATTTTAACACGGTAACGTTATAATCCATCAGTTTCTTTTGGTCTCCAGTGCTTTGAAAAGGAAACCCAGATCCCACCCCCACCCAAAGAAATCTTTCTTGTATGTAAAGGCACTCATTTCCAAACCCATCTCTTCTCCCAGGACGAGTATGGATGAATGGCTCCTTTTTTCTCTGATGATAACTGCAGTCTGACAATTGTGGCGTCTCCACTGGCTGCTGGAGCAGGCAGGGGTGGGATCTCTTCCCACTGGAATCCCTGCCACGCCGTGCCTTGCGAGGAGAATCCGCTGGCAGGGTTTCCCTCCAACCTCCCTCTTTAATTCCTGTGCATGGCTCTTGTGCCCATCTGCACACAGCAGAGTAGGCTGTGCTGCTTCTAATTAACCAAGTGATTCTGAAACATCTCTTGAACCCTTGACCTCCAGGATTGACATCCCTCTGATCCCGGGAGAGCTCTTCCACTGGTTGCCACTCTTCATGTGAAAATAGGTAGGGTGTAATTTGGAAATATTTATAAAGGTCTGTTCTGGGTAATTGAAACTGCTGTTAATTGCTCATGATTTCAATCCAGACAGCTGGTTTGTTTTTCTGCTCTGCTCCCACAGGGGAAGTTGCATTGCTCCATGCCTCAAACCCCCAGGGGCCTGCTGGCTCGCATAGCGTATTGTCTATCTCCTGCATTTTCGGTAACATTTGACTGGGTAGTAAAGGCGACCATGGCTTGTTCCAGGCCTTGAGATGGAGAATAGACAAATAGCTTGGAAATTTGGGAATGATTGCACTGGGAGCTGAATGAGCACGAAGAGGAGAGGCAGCAGAGCTGTCTGCCAGGGCTCTGAGCAACATGGCAGACCTCGTTAGGAGGGTAGGTGTTATAAAGCCTCTTCAACAGTAATCTGAGGTTAGTAAGAATTCAGCTTTGGTTCGGACGGGCTCTCCGAAGGTCAGGATGGATATACTTCAGGGCTGCAGAGCTCATTGCACCAGAAAACTCTGCATGAAGGGGCAGATCCCGCTGGACAGCTAGCTAGCATGAACAGCATGAGAAGAGGAATTACGGAAAAATGGTTAATACTCTTCCTGAGAGACATCTATGAGAAGAGAGGGTGTTAGGAGCAACCAGGACTATTCAAGCAATGGCAACAGAATAGGGGAGATCATTCAGGGCTAAATAAATCAATAAGGTAATCAACAGCCATTTAATCACAAGAATGTTACAAACAACTTAAACACAACAAAGACAGAAAACAGACATCTGCCGTATACACTCACGTATATATGTGCGTGTGTATAGCCTTGTATATAATAAAAGGAATAGAAGATCAATAAAAGCAGCAGGGCTCTTGAAGGGGACAGATTGATGAGCTGGATATTGCTGTGGAACTGAATGTCTCATTAAAGACAGTGAGAGAAAAATGGTCTCTGAAAATAGGAAAAAAAATAATAGGAGGAACTGAAGTGAAATCCAGGCAGCAGGAACTTCAAAGCAGACGCATGTAAGTGTGGACACTAGCCCCGTGGGGCTACCTCACAGCCTCAGAAGGATTTGTGCAGTTGCCTTCAGCTCGCACCATCAGGCAGTTGCCTCCTCCAGCTCCATGACCCTCCCTGCAAGAGCAGCCTCATCCACACCAGTGCAGCTTAGGCCTGGGAGGGATGGCTTGCATTAGGCTGCAACATAGGTAAAGATATGCTGTGGCGTTCAACAGGCAGGGCCCAGAAACCACAGAGCTGCTGGTTCTGTTGCTTTGCAGGGGTTTCACTCCCAGTCCTTCGTTGCTGACAGGCAGGATGAAGCCAGAGGCAGAGCCTGATGGAATCTCATGTGGTCAATCTGATGAGTCAGCTTTGCTGGGCTTTATGCTAGGGCTTTGTTTTGCAGGCAGGGTGGGCCAAAAGAACTCAGTGTCCTCTCTTCACACCAAGGGCTTTACTAGCCCTGTCTGGCCAACAAGTTTGGCAGCTCCCAGCTCTCACCAGCTGCAAGGGTGCTCAGCTGTGTCTGGGGAACAAGGGCATGAGTTCAGATCAAGCAAAACCTAAGTGCTTTACATCAGGAGCTAGCAGTGTGGAACCTCTTGGTCAGTTCATGAGCTGAATCAATATGTATATATATATACATATGTATATATATATGAGCTGAATGAATGAGTATAGGTCAGACCCAAAGCCTTCTGCTGGCAAAAGAAAGTGCCTGGTGATTTGGGCTTTCAGCTACGCACTCCTCATGGCTGCACAAGCTTCAGTGTTTTCGGGTGTCTTAAGCATATACTAAATGTGACATCTGTGATTTAAGCTACTTTTAATTTCTCCTGGGACTGCTAGTTTTGAGGTGCTTTGAGAGGAAACTCAGTAGGTTAAACTGATAAAAAAATAGGCTGTACCAGAAGAGGGTCTAAAGCTAAAGGAAGCTGGGAAAAACCAAACAAATTAACAGAAATGTTGATAAGTTTTAATTGTAACACATAGAAAAATAATGGAATGAAAAGAGATAGAAAATAGATAGCTTTAGATAGAAAATAGGTTTATTTGGATAATTCTTACTAGTATCTACCCTATGCCTTTTTATATATATATATAATACATTATACAGGGTGAAATGTCCTCATTTCATCTTTTAAAATGACTTCTTGCACATGAACTGTACCTGAATTGTACCATCCACATGCAAAAACTACTGTAGCTAGCAGTAGTATTAATCTGTGAAAGCTGGTGGGAGTGAGAAGAGGCAAACTGCATACATCTGCTGTGTATGAAGATCATTGTATTGTCCATTCCTTACTTATTGCCATCTAACACAGTCTTTATTGGCAAATGCTAATGACTGCACAACTGCAGAAAATACCGAGGAGACAGAATACACCCAATAATACCCTCCAGCCAAACTGAAACTCCCCATAAGATTTCCATTAATTAAAATCTCTACAGATGGGTTCCTTTAATTGTAGGAAATTGAATACAATCCTTATAATTAACTCTTCACTCAAAGGCTTCTCCCCTCTCCAGCATCTGGAAAGAGCAGCAGTGATTGTTTGGCACCTCGTTGCTGGAGGCCACAGCTGACTCTCCAAAGAGACACGCTGCCCACGGCCCCACACCAAAACTGGTCTCATCTCTTCATTCAGACTCCTTCAGTAATCCTACCACACTGCACTGAGAGTTTTCTCTTTGCCATGGAGGGAAATGTTCGTTCTTCTCTAAGGTCTTCTCTGCCTGCAGTGCAGGGAGCAATGCCAAGCTCTTTATCAAGTGATATTGAGAGATAACCAAAGAAAACTTGCTATCCCTCTTGAAGCAGCAGGTGATCTTTGGGACAGACCTTGCCTTATGATGAGAGCCTTGCCTTATGTGGAGTATCTAGCAGTGTGACACCACCAGTCCATGCAGACTGCCCAGCCAGTCCCATGGGAATATCCACCTCTGTCTCTAGAGCATAGAGTTTCTTCCATCACAGCTCTGACATGTCACCTTTTCTCCCTACTCCTGTAATTAAAAGCCTTTTTCCAGTCCCACAGCCTTCATGTCCTCATCACTATTTTCTTTCCTCTTCCACCCTGCTATTTCCCTTTTGTTACCACTTTTCTGTGCACATTCCAAGTCCTATAATTGTCTCAGCCTTTCTTGTTCAGAGAGTCATTTTCCCTCCAATAGCTGTATCTGCTGTGTGGTACTGAATCCCATCTGCTGGTCTGCCTCCTCTTTCTCCATCTCATCAAGCTGGCATGCCAGAGCAGAGCACAGTGAAGAATAAAATGTCCCCCTCCCTGTGGCAGCTGTAAAGCCATGGGTCTTTGTTACCTTCTTCTTGTCTTCTGCAGTGTGAGGCTCAGCGCACAGTGAAGAAAACTTCCCAAAAAATGTAAGGCAGTGCCAGGCAAACTGGCAATTGCTGAGGAAAGGTGCTTACTCCACGATGCCCAGCATCCCAGGGCTTCTGGGACAGCTTATGTGTGCTGCTGGTGGTAATGCAAACTACCAACGCATTGGGTATGGACAAGCCCTGATCCTGAGGGTATGGTAACTATTTATGGTAACTATGACTGGGAGCAGCTGCTACAGAGAGTACTTACACTCCTTAGCTAAGGGTTAAGTCATTACCACTGGTGTTAAATGTCCTTGAGTTCTGCCACAGGTAAGCCGCAGGGATGGAAGAAGCAGCAGCACCTCGCACGTGGTGAATTTCAGCACTGAATCCTGAAGCAATGGATTTGTGACTACATAGCGACTGGTCCAAGGAGATTTGCTACTTTTGGAGAAAGCCAGAAGACATCATCTGGAGAGAAGTAGAAGGGTTTCAGGGGAACTCATGGGCCTGGAAGCAAAGTGGATACCTGGGGTCACTCTGCAGACCTCAGCTTTTCCTAATCAGTGTGGACTTCGGAGCATCCTCAGCTCTCTATGTCTCCTGAGCACAGGGAAGCTCTTCAGAGGGCATCTTCCTCTTACAACTACTTTCCATTCACTGTGACCAATGTGGATCTTGTTATCTTGGCTTGGAGGAGCTTCCATGGAAATCCGTGTTCTCAGTGCTCACAGGTATGTTGGATCTGCTCTCCAGGGACCCACGGGAGCAGTTGCAACTGCATGCGTCGCAGACAGACGGACTCAAGAAAAGACATGCTTGGACACAAACCAACCTGAGGTAGGGGCTGCAAAGCCACATGGGGTCTTGTGTGTGGACTTGACTAAGAAATATATCTCATGCAACAAGGTCTCTCTCTCAGCTAGCCCTGATCAGGAGCAGCACATTCAAAAGGGAAGAATATGTACAGGGCAGGGGGTAATGCAGACAAAAATCATCAGCTCTCTGTTTCCCAGGATTTCTTTTACTGCAGTACATGGGTACCCACTCAGTACAAATCACTGCACGCTTCTGCTGAAGGCACTTCCAAGTTGTGCAGCACAGCATTGTATGAGGCAGATGTTTTACTGGTGCTTCCCATGCTTATCAGGAAGGAAAGCCAGAAACAGAAATAATGATCATTTAATTGCTCATACGCTTTCACTTTGTTCTGTGACAGCAGTGTCTGAGTTTTCTATTTATGGCAGTTGGGTTTTTTTCCTGTTTTTTTAGGATGAGTTAGTTTTAGGAGCACAAGTCTGCTTTTAATCAGAGTTTTAAAAAATAGAGGTTTTTTTCTTGGAAATAACTCAAGCATTGGTATCACTGGAGTCATTCGGTCGCTGCTGTGAAATGCTAGGGTCTGCTGGCTACTCTGCAAACAGCTTCAGGCATTAAAGAATTGCACATTTTGCTCATTGTAGCCAAACCAGACACCCTTCAAATTGCAAGGATCCACTTTCAGGGTGGGCAATGTCTTTCTGTGTGTAGAGCAGGATTACTGTGCTTGTGCCCACATAAGGCACTAACCTGCATCTCAGAGGGGCTGTGCCCAGTTTCCCACATTCACATACCTGAAGAGCAATTCAGTCCACATAAAAAAGTCAGAAATGGTGGTGGCCTCAGACTGCATCTTTAAAAGTTACATAGCTACTACACTGTAAGTCAGTTTTGAAGATGGTACCTGCCCTAGCAAGTCAGGAAAGCTAGGCTTATTTGTGCCTTGTGAGGCCAAGGGACATTATACAGTGGTGCCACGCAGGGCCCCAAGATGCCCCTTTGTCGTGCTTCTTGATGAAGGTGCACAATCCCTGCTGCTCAACTTCTCTGAGGTCTTTCTCTGAGGACTCCTCCTGGTCCTTATCTCTGAGAGCCCACAGGAGTAGCAGTCCAGACCAAACAATTGCTTCTGAATCCACTGCTCCATATGAAAAGCTTATTCACCTGGCAGAGGGATTGGTAGAGAAATGCAAAATGGCACATAGGGTTCAGCAGAACACTTGGGTGAATGACTGCTAGAGAGAAACCTAAGTGTGTGTTTCAGTGCACTGCTGGGTCCCTGCTCCAACTCCTCAGTCACCAACAGACATGCAGCTAAAGAGGCACCAGTCTTGGTTGCACAGATTATAGGACAAACAAGATGAGCTCCTCCCGTTTTTGACTCGCTAGCCCTGGATTGACTGTAAGCAAAGTTCCACGCCCCTTCCCACAGCCTGCAACAGTTCAGGCATGCCATTGCCTCCTGTCCTCCACATCAAGCCAGAAGTGGTGTGGAGAGCCATATTATCTTTCTCCATAGGACAAACCCAGGTGTCACTGGAAGCCTTGTTCTCTGATAGGTTTCAACTGCTCAGAAGGGAGGACTTGGGTCAGACTTGCTTCTCACTGACATAAACAGAGCTTCTGCATATGTTTGAAGTTGGAGATGTGGCTAGAGAGGATTTTTCCTCATTCACTGCTTGCAAGAAGACTGATTCAAATTTGTGAAATGCTTCACCCTCTACCAGGGCTATTTAATCTGCAGGGATACACCCAGCGAGTGATTTGTCTTTATAAAGTTTTGCTAAATATTTCAAGAGGCTGCTTTGTGCAAATTGCTACCCCAGTGAATGTACCTTGCAAACCTGTATGATGACCCAATTAATATTGGTAAGGACACTTTAGTAAATGCATTTTCTACCTAAAAGCAAGGTACCCACTGTCACCCAATGAATTTTTAAATGCCTCTTTTCTCCTCTTTTTCTTTTATGGTCTTTGTTGTTGATACCTCAGCTATTACGATCAGAATACAAATTCTCTCTCTATAAATATCGACTCAATTGTATATTCGGCTTGCAAGAGGGTATCTAGTAGCCACAGTAGTGTCCTGCTTTTCTACTGCTTACTGAGTGAAAAGCAATTCTGCTCAGCTCTTCCTGCAACAAAGCGTCCTGCTGGCTTTTCACACCGCAGGCGGGTTCCCATGCCTCCAGAGTCAACAGGGGTTTCATCATTGATTGTATTATTTTTTTAAGCTCTGTATCTTGTAAGGTAGATTACAGGCAGTGAGATGATGTAGAGTCTGGTCTGTCTGTACTGAAGTCAATACACAGTGCTGGTGGATTTTGGTAGCACGTTGTAACTACATTTGCGAGGAGGTGATGATCGTGAAACATCCCTACCTTATACCTGCCCTGGCATAGACACAGAGTCTGGTTTAACATCATTAGCCCTAATCATGTGGGAAATCAGTAGATGCTGACTTACCAGCTCCATGAAAACGAAGCACAGCCTGGCAGCTCTCATGATGTTGGTCTTTCTAGGAGTGACCTGTGCACACCCAAGCGTCTCCGCCACGGGTGATTTCTTAGGTGTAAGCCTGTGGGCTAAAGCCATCCAAAAGAAAACATTGTGTGTCAAAATATGTCAATCTTTGGATATCTGATTTATCAGTTAATGGGTGGATACCTGCCCTCTCCACTGATCTCTCAAAAGAAAGGAAACTATTGTGTCAGGGGTTTTTCCCAGCTCTGGCCTTATGCACTGCTGTAGTTAAAGTTATCTGAATATATTCATTTCTCATTTGAGCAATATCAACTTTGACTGCTTTTCATATACCAAACTCACTTTTTATAGTTAAACCTGCTTCCTATTTTGCTTTCTACCCTTGATGTGTTGTAGTAGGTATGAACATAACTTAGAAAAACAAGAAAAAATAGCCTCAAAGGGGCTGGTGCTTCTGGCTGTTTTTAGTTGTTATAGTTGTTCATCTTGATGGTATTGACTTGCCCTGCCCTTGGCTGTACCAAATGTCTCTCACATGATACTTGCTCCTTTTTGTGTTCCTGTTGGGGAGAATTGTGTGCAATGATGGGTTTTTTCAGGAGGGCATGTTTATAAATGTTCATGCACGCTTCATCATCCTTTCTCAAACACAGTGTATTTGGTCTGCAAGGGGAGTCAGAGTTTGGGAAGAAGAATGGGCCCAGAAACATTGGAGGGCAGCAGTAGTTGCCACTAGCTAAATGTAGCTCAAAGAGAAAATGATCTCATGGAAACAATTCCACTGTTCTTATCTCTTTTCCAAGACTTTTTGGGGCCAAATATGACCAAGTAATATTTTTAATTTTGTGAACTTCCAATAGAAATATTGATGCACGGGGAAGGCACAGACTGACAGTCAGTGACTCACCAGTAGTGTTTTATGGACTGCCTCTGCCTTTCAGCTCTTGTAATTAAATAGTCATTGCTTGGAAATGCCCTCCCAGTGCATCCTTGCAGGTTAATTATAATTGCCTCACCTTGACTCTGAAATGTCTCCTGCAGACGGAATGCAGCAAACTGCTGCTCCTTACCCAGGCAAGTCTTCCACCAGCTCCCCAGCTTGTGGAGGGTGACTGTGCCCATGAGGTGCCAGCCTCCAGCCCCTTCCCTGG
>JBCJKH010051230.1:0-19183 GCA_039877255.1 Loriculus beryllinus
CAGAGCTTGCTGATAGGAGCCCACGCTGGTGAGATGTGACATGGAAGTGTCACGTGCAAAGTTCCACTGAGCCAAAGAGGAGGAAGAAAAGAGTAGATAGATAGAGAAACTGATGCAGAGAAAGGAGGACATCAGGGAGATCACAGTATATGCGGGAGAAGTTAGACAGAAACAGAAGGTAAAAACAGATTTCTACTGCAAGAGCAATGTGTTACCATGACTAATAAAGGAACAAAAGCAGCTCTGCCCAGTACACTACAATTCAACATAAACACTCAAGTCTATTTCTCTCTGAGAGGAGTACCCCTAGCACTTCCAGTTCAAGCATCTGACAGAGGCAGCAGTGGGTATGCCAGCAAGTGTTAGATCCTCGCTTCTGGAGGCACCATGTTCCAGAGAGTGAAGGCTGATCTTAGCCCTGGCATACATCTTCATAACCCCATGCAGAGACTTATCATCGGTGCACATCTTGTTACAACCTTCCCCCACACACACACACTTATGACAATGGCATTATGAATTCTAGATAGACCAATGCTTTCACAGTTACACTTCTACAAGAATTGAAAAAGCAGAAAAAAACCCACAGAAACAGTGTGGGTTTTTTTCCTCCAATCCAGTAGCCTGATTTATATGCAGAACACAGGCAACAAGACTACATCATGCAAAATAATATCCTAGATAAAAGTTTGAGGGATCTGTAGGTCTTGTGCACACACATTTCTTCCTGTAGATTTAAGTTAGCTCTAAACAGGAATGATTTTTTTATTATTAGCATTACCAGCATTGTTTGAAACATCTTTCTCCCCTCCTCTCCCTCCCCCCCCCCCCTTATTGTGAAATATTTCTAATACTCAATTCAGTGCAATTTGTCTATAAAAAGCTTTTTTAAGGAAATCACATCCTTCAAGGAAACAGACCTCACTGGTGGTGCAGGAGGAAACAGGACTGCCTGACAAAGTTGTATTACATGGTTCCTTCACAAAAGTACTACCCAACAGCAAACACCAAGTGCTGCTCCCAAGTACATAGCAGATAGATAACATCATGATTTCCACCCGCTTTTTGAATCATGCACCATCTTTTCAGTACAGCCTGAAGAGGAGCCTTCATACAACTACCAGAAGATCTGTCCTGGCACACTGTTAAGTGTCCTTTTTTTACATGCTTTCTTCCCCACATATGTTTACCATAAAAGAACAGTGCAACCTGCTACAGGCACAGATCTGACATGGTTACAAGTTCACACGCCTAAATTGTTCCTACTCCTCTAAAGAAAAAGAAATAATCCAGGAGAAAAATCTATTTGGCAATCAAGTACAGGGAGCTCAAGTTGCTGAAACACCTACTGTTCCCATAATACAGACTGAAGAATAATATGGGAGAAGAGAAAGAGAAAACATCCTTAAGACATTCTAGAACCAAGAAAAAGAGAAGATTTTGTCTAGCTGATTGCTTTTGGTGTTTCAGAGGCTGCTATTCAGATGTGAGAGTAGAAATGGAGATAAGTACATAAGATTCATAGAGTAGGAATAAACAGATATTAATAAACCTGAGTCTATTTACAGTGTTATCACACCTCTGCTTCTGCAATTTTGCTGATGTCTTGTCTAGGAGTGTCAAGCTTTGTATTGGCACTGTCCTATCTCATTTCTCTATCTTCCATTTGTCATTAACTGGCACATTCTGTACCTGGGAGACTTTCATTATAATAATGGATAATTGTTAACATGTAGCTTAAGCAATTACATGAAATAAAGTTAATGTTTTTCTGCCTTCAGAGATAAAAATTACTTTGGTTGGAATTTAACAGCTAGTAAATTGTTCTATAAAAACACAGCTCTGCAGCAATTTTCAGTTACTAATTACTGGGGAAGAAACCCTGGCCTTGTTAACACATAAATCAAAATTCTTACTGAACTCAATGGGGCCAGGATTTGGTCCGCACAATTCTACAAAGCCACGATTTACAAACATACGTTCATGGATTCAATATTCAGGTTTTGCACCTCACTAAACCAGAAAAACAGGCACAAACCTAATTTCCCAGAAAACAAAACAAATCAAGTCAGCAAGCAATGGGAAAACAAGAAAGAAGCCAGAAGACAGAGAGTGGGAAAGGTAGATGTTTGCTACACTATGTATCTCAGTACCTTACCTTCAGCTACTGTGTGCCATAATACAATTTGCTGCCTCTGTCAGGCACTTGGGTACCCTACAAACACCAGAAACCTCACAAACAGAGTATTTAGCCCAACACTGAAATCCTTTGGTTCAGTATCTTTTGCTGGATTGCATGTTTCCCACCATATTGACAGAAGGTATTTTTCCCTCCCATGGAAGCTCTTCAAGTTTCTGTGAGTCAATTAGACATTTCCTGTGCTGGAAAGAGGCAAAACCTAACATGTCTTGGAGCACAGTACATCCACAAATGCAGCGCCAGTCTTACAAATAGTGATTAGTTTATGCTAATTGAAATAGCTTCCATAGATAAACTGAAATATAACCTATTGCTTGGAAGCGCCTTGGGAACTTGCCAGGGAGTTCAAGGATCCCTGCTCCAATCTCGTCCTCCAGGGAAATTTTCCAGTCAGTTTTTCTACACTCCAGTCTGCACTGCCTTCTTAAGTGACATGCTCATGCCTTCTGCTGTCTTTAAAGAACAACTTCTTCCAGCATCTCTAGGGAACAAGTACAAAGACAACCTCTTTAAGCAGCACTTCAGCAGAGTTCCATCTGTACCTCCCTCCCTCGACTCTTAAGACTCCTCATTGTAGACATTCAGCAGTAACCTCTTCCATTTTCTCTTCTTTTTTCTGCTAGCTGTGGCATGTCTCCGTGAGTATCACACCCCTTTCTTCACCAGACACACACACGTATCACCACATTCTAGAGAGGTAAAAGCCCTATTTCACTGCGAAACAGCATCTGTGCCCAGCTCCAGAGAGCCTTGAGGTTACAAGTGAAATGCTAAAAAAGGACTTGCCATACCTCAAACAGATGGAGCAAACCAGCAGATTTTCCTAGACAAGTGACAGCTTGTCTAGTTTTCCAAAGGGACTAGAGAATCAAGGCTTTAAGCAGGTGAGTCTCTAGGCCACTACTTAATGAAATTAAATGCTCTTTTTGCACTTCTCTCTTGTACGATCAAAGACTTGCTACTATTTTGGAGCTTTTCCCTTGCTTTTGTTTCTATCTGAGAGAGAATTTTCATGGCAACTCCTGCCAAATTTATTCTACACTACCAAACCCAGGCTCAGTGTTTTGCACGTGGCTGGTTAGAGAGACTTATAATGAACACATACACAGCCAAAACCTGAAAAGTGCATGCTTGACTTCAGCCACAGAAACTAGACATAATTTCCTCATCTGGCTTTCCCCATAACCAACTAAAAGCTTTGAGAGAATACACTGGGTCATTTCCCAGTGGTTCCCACAGCTGTTGGGAAGCTGTTTATTTCCCTAACAGAAATAAAGAAATTAGAAATAATTAGTAACAGTAATAATCACTAACTTCATTATGGCTCTTTGAGCCATCGTTAAAAAAAACCAACTAAAAAACCAAAAAAACCTTACGTTAAATAATCTTATTTGGAAAATGTAAAGGCAGAGACGCTGAGCCAGTACACACTTGATTCATCTAAGAAGTCAGAAAGGCAGTGAAGCACTGAGGAAAGTGTGGGATTATGTAAGAGGACTACATTCTGGCTCTGTACTCAAGCCCTTTCTGAACATCAGCCCTGGGCCGCAACTGTTACGGACAGGATACTAAGCTAGTTAGAAGTATCAGGCTAATGCTTATTATAACACACTTATGCTTTCATATGGCCTCTAGCTTTGCAGTAGTCCCAAAATTTGTAATACATTTGTCCCTGTTTTGAAATGAGGTGCTATTACTCTGGTTTTTACCAACAGAGACACAGGGAGGCTCAGAATTACCTGAAGGTTACCCCAAAGGTCTACTTCAGACCAGGATGCACACTCACAGAGTCCTAACCTACAGCTACTTCTCCCTCTACCGGGGTATCCTACCCTTTCTGCATCAAACAAGATATATTCATAACACCAGACAATAAAATGAAAGTAACATGCATTATGAATCATGTCAGTGAAGAGCATGAGATCTCATGTGCTCTGTCCTTCAACCTGTACTATTTTCTCAAGACAGAAGGAGTTGAATTTGGAGAAGATAAGGGAAAGAATGAGGAAGGGACTCTGCACCCCTCCAGAACCTGCACTGGCATCCTTGTTCTGTAAAGAGCAAATATCTATGAATTCTTCTGAAAAAGATCTCCCTTCAGTCCATCCACAGGATGATAACCTATGTTATGCAGACAGTTCAAGCAACAGCAGTGCTCATCCCAGTTCCACATAGCAGACCTTGAATGCTTTGCTTTAACATCAAGATAAACCTAAAAAATATGTCACTTGCAGAACTTTGCTCTTGACATACTTTCTTTAGCAGTAGTCCATTACTTCAGTACCTCTGTTTCAGCAAAGTCATACTCTCCAATTTGAGGTAACGCAAAAAAGAATATTCCTTTTACTCTTATTTTGGCCTCCTTTTCAAGGGCATCACAGTGTCCCCCAACTATAGGGTCACAGACAGCTCTGCAACAAACCTGCACACGCATTCAGTGAGCAGTGCATTCCTGCTCCATCGCCAGTCAAGCTGCATGGTGAAAACACTAGCATTCTTTGTCAGAAAAGTTGGAAGACAGCATGCACATGTACACTCACTTGAGCACCACAGACATGAACTTAAGGACCACTAACACATTTCTCTGAAAGCCAAAGGCTTTCAAGGAAAGAACAATGATTTAGTTGTCTTAATCAATCACAGGATTCCCATGATCGAACAGTACAATATGGACATGGGAAAGGACAAATATTTACATTGTGGGGCAGATAGCACTTATACCTCAGATCAAATTCTGTACACAGTTCAGCATCTACTGTACTGAATTGAAATAAAAATAGGCACAGAAAAGGGCTGCTATACATCAACAGAATTAGTTATTTTGTTTTGGTTTTATTTAAAGAGAGGATAAAAGGCAGCAGCTTCTGTAAATATAGCAAAATCAAGGGTAACAGGAAATATAATCGCTTTCTGTAAATATATCAGAGGCAAACATAAAGAGGAAAAGAGCTACTTAGTCTAAAGAACAGTATCAGTACAAGTAGAGATATAAATACATTCAGCCATAAATAGATTTAGGCTGGAAATTAGAAAAAAAAAATTCAATCACCAAAATAATAGGTACTGCAGCAACTTTTTAAATAGCATAGTGCAATTTATGTCATTTTGAGAAAGGATATGATTAATTTATTAGAAGTATGATATGATTCGTATGCATTTGATAGGAGGGAACAGTCTTGACAATGTTGTTTTCCTACAACAGTCTTATAGTTAAAGTAGCTGGGATCCTGTGTGAAGAACCAGATTCATTCCCTACTGCTATCAGGGGATTCCTTTAGGATGCAAAGTGACCCACTAAAACCAAGCCTTTTACAAATGCTCACAAATTACACTCACAAATTGCTGCTACATTCTGAAGGACCTGGTCCTGAGCCCCTGGGTTCTAATTTGCAACCATAATGAACAATTACAGCTGCAGCTGAAGTCACAAGAAGCTCGACTTTTAGCACACAAAATACCCTCCAATGCTAAGCACCCAGAATACACAGGCCCCTACGATTATCTTGAGATTATCCAAAATAAGTGGCTATACCTAGTTTCATACCTGTGCATCCCAGTTCCACATTACGATAAAGGAGATGAACCCCAACACCTAAAGAAATGCCCTTTAACACTGAAAGTTTGCACACGGCACATCGAAGATGATGAGTAGAAAAAGCCTCAGGGAAAAAAGAATAAAGTCATTGTGAGCACACTCTGCTCAGCATGCAGTGAATCAGGCTTGAGACTGCACATTGGAGAGCAAAAGGAAAAAACTAACTATTGAATTTCTGTTCTTTCAGGGCGCACAACTTCTGTGCAGTGAACAAGGCCAAATCTTGGGGCAAACCCAGTATGTGATCATGTAATTAAAGACTGTATCATGATGATGATTAACACAAATGAGATGGCTGCTGTTATCATGTAGGGCTGAATGCAAATTAGCATTCTTTTCAAATTCTGCCTTGACTACCTGGGGAAAAGAATGGGAAACACCAGTTCCTTCTCTTCTGTATTCCACAAGGATTTGATTTCCTCTGTAAGTCTTACAGTCCCTTCTCTTTTACTGTCCTTGGCTATCTTATCTTTCTGGTTTTGAGAAATAATGCCTTCAAGAGATGTAGCTCAAACTTTATCTTGTAATTGTATGTACTCAACATTTAACAGGGTAAAAAGAGAAAGGGGTTAGTATACTGTGTGAACACTGTGGCACTTACCAAAATATCTCTGAAGGCAAAGTGCTATCACTTGTTCTCTTTAACATTTCTTAGAGAATAAAAAAAAAATAGAAATAAATCTATATAAAAGCCATTTTCACTGCATGAGATTCAAAGAGCTTTTAGTTGACAAGTGGATTGCCTGCAGGATGGACAAACTGTGGATGGGGTTTTATTTCATTTATAAATTTAATTATTTAACAGCTGGTGTATATGGCTGAGAACATACTCAGGCTGAGAAAGTAAAAAATCTCCCTGAAAAGTGTTTTGCATTTAACATGATCAATTGCAGGAGGCAGGGAAGGTCCCACATGGTGTCTGTCAACAACAAAAAAAAGGCAATGACCACACGTACAAAGACACAGACACAAACATGCAGGACCAGATCAAGCCAATTAATCTGTCCACACTGACTTTGGAACTCATTTACTTTCAGTGTTTCACTTGTATTCGCCATCAGTTGAAATCCGAGTGAAGAAATACGATCTCCTTTTCGGAGATGCTGAACACATGACTCTTGGTGAACAAGTCAGTGTGCCAGCTCAGTATTACCTGAAACTCAGTGTTAAAACATGAACCCACTCATTTCCTATATGAAGTATCCACCTGGAGAAACAAAGACATTATTTCTATTCTATTTAATTTGGAAGACGAAAATGTGCTGCTTTTGGGGGTTTTTTAAACAGGAAAAAAAAAAAGACAATCCCACCCCAATGTTGTGTATATCAACCTGCTTTCCAATAGATTCGTCCAAACAGGCTTCTCAGAGACACCTGAACTTATTTCCAATGTTAATTTATTTTTTATAGCATGAATTAGCCTGTGACAACATAAAGGTTTTTGCAAGAAAAATTCTTCTGTCGTAGAAAATGCTCAGGTTTTAATTAAAAATCCATTTTCAGGCACTTAGTTCAATAAAACCTGAGCCAGAGAAAAATAAATGGAGAAAGAACACAGAACAAAAGAATACAGGAAACCGTAAAGCAAACAAATGTTGACAACCCTCTTAACTCCACCAAACTAACAAAGCGTACAAAGGTGTACTCCTCAAAGTGAATTTTAGGAAATAAAAGCAGGTATTTTGTCAGGACAGTACAGAAGACAAGGATCAGGAAAGAAATGTTTGATCGAGGAAACAGAATGGATGACAAAACCAGTGAAGTATCTTTATCAAGCAATCAGAGGAATCTGCTTCAGATGGTGGTACTGCACCACAACTGAGAGTGTGAAGTAAAGCTAAGTATTAGCATTAGTTTCTCATTCTCCATATCAAAACCAGTGCAAACCAAGTCTAATGATGCTTCCATTGTCCCTATAGAAGAAATGAGTAGGGAAGAGCAGGGGAGCCCAAGCCAAATAAGCTCCAAGCTGCAAACCTCAGTACTCTTTCACAGTGATTGCTGCTGGTTAGTCTCTTTTTTTTTTGTTGTTGTTGTTGTTTTTTATTTTCCCCTCAATACACGAGGAAAAGATAGCTAATGTTGCAAAGCAAGCAGAAACACAGTGATCTGAATAGCAATTTATCAGATACAAGGCAAGTTGTGAGCTAGCAATTAAGTTCATCCCACTAGTTTACATGTCTCAGAACATGGAAAAATTAAACTCTTTTTCTTTGCTTTCCCTCCTTTACATTTGTCTGCTCCTTTGTCTTGCACCTTGCTCCCGGAGATTTTTTCTTTTGCAATCACAAATACGCTTGCACTGCTCCCCATCCCACAGCACCTGTTAGAGACCATAAAAATATCTGAGCAATGAACTGACACATCTGTCTGTTCAGTGATCACTGCTAGTGCCCGCTGAGCTGGGGTAATAAATCATTTTAACAGATGAATTTGTCACTGAATACTGTAACAGTGTAAGACCAGCAGAGAGAACAAGCCTCCAGGCAAAGGAACAGTAGCAAAACCTGAGCTCAGATCTGAAAGGGAAAATTGCAACAATAAGGAGGATATTAGAATGAAACAGTTTAGACAGCATGTAAACAGTAGAATCCCTAAACCTCCCTGCCCCATGTATTTTGGCTCATTCTAACCATTTCTATTTGGAATGAGCTGAAACCAAAGCCAAGTTAGGAGCATGCTCCACTTTTCTACCATTTGGTGGCTGGAGTCAATACTTGTTCTACCTCCACAAGTTTAGCCACTGTGAAATAGTGCTTGTGGTCAGTCATTTTTGTGCCCACACATGTCAAACTGATGACCAAGTTGAGTATTGGCTGATGCTCTGAACCACACCAAAACCCTGGTTAGCATGTCCATCAGTGATATGGCTTCACTTCAGTTTTAGTCTAGATGTTGGCACCCAACTGGAACTCCATACTGTGCTACACCGTGTGCCCTGCGTGAAGAACTGGGAAGAGCAGTTGCTTTTAAAGTTGACATTTCTCATACATGTGAGTTTCAGAAGAGGTCTGTGACTAACCTTTTCCACTGCTTCGTTCTTTGAAGCAGATCAGCAGGCAGCAACTCCAAATGAAAGAAGGCATCAAACATAAAAAAATGACATATAATAGAAGTTTCTCTAAACCAAACTTAGAAACCAAAAAAGTGCACTGAGCTTGCTACAGTTACTCAGAGAGTCAGTGGCCACACCAGTAAAAGAGCAAGCTTAGCATACTAAGCCTTATATAATTTAGGAATATAACTTAGGAATAACTTCCTTCTTATAGCTTATGAAGCCAAGAAACCAGTGAGCTATAAACGGTTAAATGTCATCCAAACATGCAGAATTGCCACATTTCTTACCTTTCCTCTCAGGGTCCATATCTAATCAGGCAAGACAAAAACTGTCAAAGTCTAAGACAGGAAACTGAGACAAAATATTTCTGTGTATTAGAGGATGTCATAAATGTTCCCCTAGTCATCACTGGAAAAGATGCAGTCAGGCCTCAAGATATATAAGAAAAACCTCACGGAAAGAAGAAAAAACAGCCTTTCTCTGCATATACAGCATGGCATCAAGTCTACAGGACAAATGCCTGAAAATCCACATGAGACTTCAATTCCTGTAACAAACCTCAGCTGCAAAACTGTTCCAGAGGTGTTGTGATAAAGACAAGATATCATGAACACATCTGTCAATATGCAAACATCTATGCAAATGTACTTATATCAGTACTACCTACAGCAGTAGGACAAAACAAAAATGCACATGGCAAAACCACACAAAGGGAATCAAGAGCTGGTGATGTTGTGGAAGATTCACAAGCAACAGAAATCTCTACCTCCTGAGGATGGGGATACACCACATAAGATGCACAGCGTGATTTTCTATCAGTCATTTTTCCTTGGTGAATTGCTCACACAGGAAGACATAAGAGGGGCTGCTACTGTAGACTTGCTAACAGGCCAGCTCATTAGTCACCTAGATTACTTCACAGTACCTCATTTAGATAGCCTTGAAACAGAAACAGTGCCAAGTTGTGTAATTAGCTGAATTCCTGTTAGTATGTTTATTGGATCAGTCTTCCATGTCTAGAAACAGACTACGAACAATTTAATCAATACAGGAATATTACAGACTATGCCTTTAAAATATACTTCATATGAAGATGACTTAGTTTTACTGGGCAGAGAGATATATCTGTATAGGCAATTATGTCAGCATCACAGTAAAGACTTTCTGCCTCTTTGGAAGTACTTGGCAGGGGGTGGCTTATAAAAAAGATATAAAATCTACATATTTCAGCCTATAAATGTAAGTTACTCTGGGACATACAATCACAAATGGAAACTATTATCTGGAGTTACCATCATTTAACTTCTCATTGCCTGAACTCCTGTTTAATCCAGGCATATTTGGAGGCAACTACACTGTCGAAGCACAAGGGAATTATGCCTGTCAGCTAGAACAGTGCAACATGTTTGGAGTATTTACCCTGTTAGTCAGTTACCACGCTAATGGAGAGCCTAATAGAATCAGAGGACAGGGCAAAATGCCCACATTCTGCTCCTGAAATTCTGATTACAGACCTATGATAAGGGTGGAGCAGCTAAGTCTTCCAAGAGTGAAAGCGTGTCCTCTGAACCCCAGTATATCCTTGCATGAGTACTCCCACTTGTGGCAAATGTGCATAAAATACACACATACTGTGAGCTAGTTGTTGCTTCAAACTAGCCTGCAGTAACCCATTAAATCAAAGATACTCAGTGACAGGTCTCAGCCCAAAGCACTGGCTGTTTTGCTGTCAGGGAGTTTAATATGTGCACCTCAAAACGAGTTTTAATCTACTCACCAGGTAATACCAGCAATCAAGAAGATGGGTAAGATAATAAGTTCTGCAACTAGACTAAGACCAGTCTTTCAGCTCTACAACTTACAATATCTGACCTCTCTATTTCTGACCCGCAGAGCATGCTGTAATCAGTGAAGTAAGAGAAATACAGATAAACCCTCAGCTTATGCAATAAAGCAATAAGTGAGCTTTGTCCCATTTAATTTAAATGCTTTGAGACCTACAAAATTTTGAAAGCATCGTATGCTATTGCTCAGGATTACTGCTCTGACAATGAAATTCTAGCTTCTCCCACCATCAAAGCACTAAAATACATTATACCTCAAGAACAGAGATGAGAAATAGCTGTTAAAAAAATATACAAACTGGTCTCACTGTATTTGAATTGCTTTGGGGTGGGAGGAGTGGGGGGGGGAGGAGGAATGCACTGGCCTCTCTCCATCACCAAAACACATTCAAATGTTCTCTGTACAGCATCCACCATATCGAAGCACTGACAGATATCACTAACAAAAAAACTAAGTAAATTCACCAGAAAGGCTAGCAAGGCTATATAAATGAGGAGTGGAATAATGTCCTAAAATGACTACCCACTAATGACACCTTTGAGGTGATAAAGGACTAAGTCAGTGCCAGATCACACTCTGGAATAACGTGATAATATTTCCTCTACCTAGTTAACTGGAACAATCACACCATTTATGATAATGACGATACAAACAGCCGTATGTTTCTAGACTAAATACTGCCTGGAGTTAGAAATGGGTTTTTAATTCCACTTGCAGAAAGGTTGAAAATGTATGCAAAGTACATCTGTGCTTTTGATAGTACCTATCTAAAAACCAGCACACAATATTTTACATGATTTTGACAAATACCAGACCACATCGATGCACAGCCATGTGATGATCAGACCTGTGTACCACTTTAGAATTCACGAGGGTAGGCAGCTCTGGGCCTCCCTATTTTCCAGGAACCATATAAGCATAAAGGATAATCACAGCTTTCATATATATTTTTTAAAAGTTTCTATCCACTCTTCTGTCAGAGATAACCTTGAAAATGGAAAGGAAACAAAAATGATAGACAGATTGCTAGATCTGAAAGGACTGAGAGCTACATTCAGTTTCAACAGAAGGCTGGAAGTGAGAACCAAAAAAATACACACCTCTTTCTAAACAGCTCAATTAAATGAGGTACATCAAAAACCTATGCACAAAAACATCCCCAAAAACAACTCTCCCTGCCCAGATTAGGTAAGAAAGCAAGGAAGGGAGTTCCTTAGATATCTACATGGAAACAACCGCACCTACGACTAGCTGGAGATCAAGCAGCCAGCATCACATAGAGATAAGGAGAATGCATAACAACCATATTTTAACCAGAGTGGATTAGACAGAATCTGTCTTGCAGGCTCCTCCCAGTCTCAGTTACTACACTATTTCTCATGGCTTATCCCCCTTCTACTTGAAGAATTGGTCTATTTTCTTGACACATCAAGCCTGTGAAACATTTCCTTTTGTCTTCCTTATTCGTAGGTCATGGAGAAAATTGGGGAGAGTGACAGAGAACTTTTCAAGTACATAAAGTGATGTTATAAAAAGAACAAGAATCAATTAATCCCCTTAATTAATGAGGACAGCAGAGGAAGTAACGAACTTAAGCCGTATCAGGGAAAATTTAGGTCAAATACAGTTACTGCATGAAGTTACACACAGTAGGAAGAGGAGTTAGGCAAATGGACCAGCTGCCAAGGGAAGTTAAAGAGTCCTCATCAGCAGGACGCAGTCAAGGTTAGAAATCTCCTTGGAGGACAACAGAGGAAAAATGAAGTCATTCCTATTCCCTCAGTGGGAAAATAGACAAGAGGTTAAACTCAAAGCCTCTTTGAACATTTACAATTCTTCTCTCTTCCTTTGTTCTTCTTTCCTCCTTATCAACAACTTCCCTGTTTTTTCATGTTATGTGAAGTGTTCTGGATTGGATAGCCAATGTTTTTACAAAAATTTATAGGAGCATTATATACATACATATATATAAAGCTAAAACATTTTCTAAATTTGTATTATTATTTATTATAAAAATAATTTAGTTTCCAAGGCCCATGTCTTTCTGTCATGTCAGGAATTCTAACAGCAAAGCCTTCTCAGCTGCTCTTTACCAAGGCACAGTTATTCTAAGACACAAACACAAGCAGATAAGCCATACTAGTATAGTTCCTTGCAACAGCAATCTCTTATTCTTTCTCCTTATTTATTCATATGTTATCCAGGCAAGGAAAAAACAAAAGGATGAAAATATGAAAGACAGAAAAGTTTTTCTTCCCAGCTTCTGCTTTTCATTATTATTGTCCATTTTTTTCAGGGTTTTTTTGGTTTTTTAAAGAACAGTGTAAGCCAAAGGGAATCTGATGTGGGGAAAGGCCATACTAATTTTATTAGGATTACTAAGGAGTTCTTATTTCTATTGTTGCTTCCCACTTAGAAAGAAACTGAAGAAGTAAATGTAAAACTCTGGGAATAACTTTCAAAACAGAATAAAATAGAAAAGGATTCTTTTCAGTTTTAGGTATCTCATTTGCACATATCTTTCACTTGACAAGATAGATAATAATTATTACTTTCATTTTAATAGTTTAAATATTTGTAAGTGGAGAAAACAAAACAAAACCAAACCCAAAACAAAACAAAAACCCCACAAACCCCCAACAACCAAGAAAACCCCAACACCAAACATAACAACAAAAATTTTGAAGGATTTTGAAAATCTCTCCTGAATTATGCATATCTTTTCCCACTTACCCATACAGAGGGCTTCTTACATATATGTATGGGGATAAAGAGATACGGAAAGAGCCTATTTTCTTTTGGACAAAAAGCTGTCAGGGAAGGCAAATCAAAACAAAACAAAATATAAGCCTAATTAGCTCAGTTTAGTATCCAAAATGCTCTACTGGCATTTCTTAAGATGTCAGGCACATTTCAGCATTTTGCAGAATTCAGAGTGCAGAAGAAACAGGGCTTGAGATTTAGAAATTTCCATTGGAACTATTATTCACACTAAGGTAAGGAGAGATTTACTTTATATGCACGCCCTCTGCAGCTGGCTGGGGCCATGACCATGTTGGTTAAAATATGCCTCACATTAAAATAGTGATAAAAACCTTAAAATCCTCAAGACAGGCTGTGCAGTGGAGATCCCTCACTCTTCTCATGCCTACTGATGGAATCTAGACAGTAACAAGCATATCTCGAATTTCTGAAATTAACTAAGAAAAATTTCAGGTTTGCCTGAGTTCCAAAGAACTTCAGGACATCACAGCTCTAAACCCTGTATGCACAGTCAGTGAGGAACTGATTTTTCCTAGGGAGCTTACTGTCAAAACAGCTAGATCAGTGCAGACAGTGTGATGATGTAACATCAGGAAATCAAAGCAAAACAATGACAATAATGTAAGTTGTCCTATTTAGTCCTGTGTCTTCTTCCTTAGAGCAAATCAACAGACATGGCAAAATGCTTATATTCTGATTACTCCCATTCTGAAATCAGTGGGTCTAAATGCTAAGGAGATAATAAACTTATCTCTTTAGGTTAATCTACTATATAATCTACAGCTATGATTGCAGCTATTCGATTGTATTAGCAGTTATTTCCCTTGTGGCTTTATTTTAGCTAGAGAAAAGAGCAGCATATGGGACAGAAATCCACTAACCATGAGCCACACCAACACAGTCCACAATGAAAAGCTCAGTGACAGTTCCACCACTACTATTGTCAATATCACCTAGGTTAGACTATCCATCACTCCATCCATGATGAACTCATACAATGAATTGGAACCTAGATATACATAGATACAACCTTTATCAGCACGACATTTTAAAGCCAGCATAACAGTTGAAAACCCTAAGATTCTCTTGCAGTTGCCAGTCTCACTATGCTTCCCCAACTTTCATGAAAAAGTTGAAAGTGAAATTGTCCAACTACAAGATCTCTATGACTATATATTTCTTTTAAAGTTTAGAACAGGTTTCTAGTATTGTTTTCTTCATGCACCCAAGAGTTTAAGCTTCTGTTCCAACAGCAAGCAAATAAAAAGGACCCCAAAGTAGTCATTATTATCTGTCTTCTGCTTGAGTCTAAGTTTAGGTTTTAATCAAAACCCCTGACAATTCCAAATTCAACAGAAGAGCTCCCGTTGGGCAGAAAATTCCCTTCTAAACTCCCAGCCTATGAGCTTAGAAAGCAAGTATATGAGACAAAAAAGCCCTGATAGAAGTCCGCATTGTCAGACAGACTTGTCCAGTGATCACACTAACATCAGAAAAATCTAGCTTGAGAAAATAAAAATTAGAAAGCCACTCTTCAACTCTGCATTGAAGGCTTTTGCAGTCAGGAAAGGGATTAGAAAGAATGTGCACCCAGTGACACTGTTACCCACATGTTAGCAATATAGAAAAGAGCAAAGGTTTGAAAAAGGAAAAAAGAAAGAAAAAATTAAAGTAAATCTGGGAAGAAGACAAGGATAGGCAAAAGAAGGAAGACAGATGAACCATTACCAGAGACAGAAGAAGATTCTCCAGGGAGAAAAGTTGCTGCACAGAGAATCGAAAACGAGTGTAAGTCAGGACTGAGCAGAGGAAAACCAACAGGAGAAATAGCTGGAGAAAATCCATGCTGACAACAACAGATCGCTCTGTCAGCTACAAATGAGAAGCCCTTCCCTGTGAAAAGCCAATTTAGGCATCAGGAAGTGTCAGAAGGGATCAAATTACCCAAAGGAGTTTGTAAATACAGGTGAAGGGACAAACAGGCTGGACTGGCCCAGTCACTGTAGTAAGCACTGTACTGCAGAGAAAGAAATCTATTTCTATGTCCGTTATTCCTTTCTTAGAACAAAATGGAAAATATGTAAAGGAAGAAGTGATTACTGAAGCTGTGAACAGAGCAGCAAAGTATTGCATCTGGGCAAATTATAAACAGCAGTAAAAAGGTCACCGCCAGGCTAGAAATGTTTCAGTTAATTCAGAAGGCATCCATGTTGAAATACATTACAGAGAAAAAGATTCCAGGGCCTAAACACAGCTCTGGAAAATTAAGATGTCATAGAATCTTAGAATAGTTAGGGTTGGAAAGTACCTTAACATCACCCAACCCCAGACACCTCACACTAAACCATGGCACCCATGTCTGAGAACTTTAGCACCTTTACAGTTGTGTGAATTCACCTTCCTCTTGTGTGACTTACAGTTATTATAAATTATATTTAATTTACAGTATCATTCTCTGCAATAGCACAACTGCTGGTAATGGAGATGATTATGATGCAAAGATTCAACTCTCACTTTCAGACCACATGAGTCAGTGAACTTTTTGGAAGACAAATCAAAAAGCCTGTTTTTATGCAAACATTCCCAGTACTTAACATGTGCTTTGTACCCCAACTCTTATTTCAAGATTCCATGTGATGCAACACAGTAGCTGTGCCCAGTTTGCTTTAAGAGACCCAGGCTGGGTGCCAGGCACAGTACAGCTCATATAGCACGAGATTAACAAGCCCTGCCAATAGGCAGAGGATTTGCTCCCAGTCAGGACATTGATCCACAACACTTCTATCACTTACTTCAACTCATTCAAAGCTTAATAAACTGGAGTGCCTGTGCATAACTTAGAGGCAAGCAAAGAATTAGTTCTTCTGAAGGAAAACTACTCTATGAAGTTTTCAAAGGAGGCAGCAAGAATATTTCCACATTTGAATTTGCAGCTTAAGTCTTCCACATGCCATGCAGGAGGACTGCCATTTAAAAACCCCAATTTGAAGGCTTACTTTTCAAACACATTGCTGGAAAATGATAACTGCCCCTTTTAAACCTATGGAGCTGAAGCTACTTCTATGTATTGGATGTAATAATATGCATTATAGATATTTTTAAATATTTATCTCTTCCTAGCTTTCCTTCACCTACAATTAAAAACAATTGGTTCAACCTGCTGTTTGAAGGTGCTCATGGCTAAAATTTCCTCTCAGCATTCCACACAGTTGTTGTTTTAAAAGATTCTACAATACATCCTGTTTTCATTTCACCTGCTTTCTGTTGTATGTTTGTGTAAATAACAAACACCAAAACAGTAACAATCATTTTCACTACTGCAATTAAACATCTTGATAGTAAAACATATGGTTCATCTGCCTTAGAAGCAAAAAAGCTCAGACTTTTCAATCCATAAATTAACACCCACATCTTTCCACCTCTATTCAATCCCACAACGAGCAGTTTTTATACATGCAGTCTTGCTACTTTAAACAGGTTCTGATCTAAATTGCTCAGCAGTTTCAAAACACGAATATATCAAAAGTTCAAAGACCTTTTTTTTTCTGGTTTATTTGGGTGCTGTTTTGGTGGAGGGTTTCCTTTTTTCCTCTGCTTCAATAAGATCATAACTGTTGAGCTTTGATTTTGACTCCTGCTTTGCTAGGACAATTTATTGTATAGAAAATAAAAACTCCTAGCGAAGCCACGTTCTTCCTTCTACAGTAGAAAACATGCTGTTTGTCTTGCCTCCCATGAGTTTGCTATAAACTAAAAATTTGTGCTGAAACACAAAAGGAAAGGAAAATATCAAAAGACATCTAAGATCTGCATACTGATCAAACTTACTTTCACCTTAGGACTGAAATTGCAGCTTTAAAATTCACAAATTGTTCTAAGAGCAATATTAAATATTTAAAGTGCACTTTGTTCCACCATCAGATCAGAAAAGAGCAACAAAGCACTTTATCAGGCAACATAACCCCCATTAATATTTTTTCCTCTGATTTTTAAGACACATTTTGTATCACTCAATGGATAGAGAAACAGTGATGGAAAGTGCTGTCATTCTGCCAAAAGCACATAAAGAACAAGACAAGTGAGAGCAATTAAATTTCTGATCAGGATAATAATTTAACCATAGATCTGGAGACTATAATTATCTGCAGCATTTGAGAAGTATAAAATATTACAAAGACTACGTTCCATAAATTTTCATACACTGCTCCTCACATGAAGACACCTCACCTGAAGGTATGTAGTGGCTTTCTACCACTTTCCCAGAGATAGTATATCTTCCAACAGCAAAGACCACAAAAAAAATAAAAGGATCACAGATCTACATAAGGAACTGTTTGTGTATCTATACAGAGCAATATGGAGACAATTCCCAAATGCAGGGTCATCATTCTTACTAGCTTCCTTTGGCAGGGTAGTGCCTTTATTGCCAAACGCTTGATTTATCAAAGGAAAAAGTAACCTGATGCTTTGAGAAATCCCTTGTCTGGTTCACATACAAGACGACTAGATCTCAGCCTCCTCACAATAAATTGAATTGATATTTCATCATGATGCAGATAGGGTAAGGTGGGTGCTGCTCATTCAATCACTGTACAATGTCATGTCCCTAGCAGCTCAACGATTCAGCATACCATTCAACAAAACCCAGAGAACATCAGCCCTTCAGAATTAAAAAGCACCTTTTTTATTGACATTCCAGCATGCCAGAGACCTTTCTGCCTGCTTAAGAATAAGTGGTAAGTGATCTTTTCTTCAGGTGAGAGGAAAAGCATGGCTACCTCTTAATGCATGATGTGCAGCTGCTTTATCACAGCCATTCTGAGGCAAGTAATTTGGGGTGACATTCATCTTACTTCAGTGTAGCAGTCCAGAAGTCAGGTGTGTAATCCAACCTATTCATTTAGTTCCACTCCAAAGTCAGTGAAGAAAATCAGGCCCCTCCATCAGATTGGGGATAAGACCTCACTGCATCCCAAAGCAGGTGGATGGCTTGCCCTCCACTAGCAAAGGAGAGATACTTCATCAGTTCAGGCTCAACATCTTTTAAATTGCTAAGTAATTAAAATGAATGCAACAATCAGAAGGACTTTTCTGAAGTTATTTATACCTCATGCTGTCATGGAAATCTTACTTAGTAAACCTTTATTGTTTGATCTGAGAGGAACAAAGGGAATTTAGGGGCTCAGATTTGTTTTCAATGCTTACATAAGCTCATTAAGCATTGACTGTCACCTGCAGGTGAGGACAACTGCACTGCCACTTCTCAAAGGCACATGGTAAGGATCAAACCACTGGAGACTGCAGCAGTCTTTACACGTGAAGGCACTTCAGTCGCACAGGGTGACAAACAGGATGGTTAGAACTGCCCTCACACATCACAGGGTATTTTAGGGCTTGTCCACACAGCCACACACAATCAGGCAGATGGGACCTGACCCCACAGCCCACTCCAACAAGAAAATAAGATGTGGAAGCTGAAAGCGCTGCTGCAGAAGTGGGGTGAGTGCAGAGCTCCCAAGCAGCCACTTAATGCAGCTCAGCTGCAGTGCATGGGTTAGCTGCCTGTCAAACTGTGGCAACCAAACTGCTTGGGGTCATCTGACCACGCAGCCCGTTTCATACCAGTTTTAAAGGACAGCTTCCTTGTGTACAACAATGCTGCCACAGCATGGGGACAGTTCATAATTTGAACTTGAAAGCTGCAAGCTTTTTGGCAGGAGAT
>JBCJKH010051231.1:0-18841 GCA_039877255.1 Loriculus beryllinus
TTTGGGAGCTCCTGCACAGGAATATTTCATAAGCAGGCCCGAGGGTTTGTCTGCTGGGTGTCCTACTTCCTTCAGAGTACCTGAGATGAGCTGGGCTAGAATGTCTGCCCATATCAATGCTCCCATGCTGCCTGGATGGGAGATGGAAACTTACCTGCTGAGGTTGAAGATGGCTTCTTTCTCATGGTCTTAGGCTCCCAGCTTAAGCCACATTACAGTTAGCAGTCAGGCCTCCCAAATAATGATGGTGACTCTGAAAATCAGGAGAGGAAATAAAGTAAGTGTTGCTATTTTCTCAAGTCTTTAGGGTAACATTTATGTCATATAGTGAACTTTACCCTTCTGGTCCTAGGGGACAGAAAACTACGTCAAAATAGGTATGTGAAACTTTAGGTTCTCAGGCCATGCTTCCATGCTAGGAGCCAGTCTGTTGTGCAACACACCATTAAGCATCTCTAGGGACTGGGCCCCTGAAGGGACTGCCTCATCTAATCCTCCACAGTACCAGGCAACTACAGATACTCAGATGTGATGTGCACGCATACAAAATACTTTATGCTCCTCCACAGCTTCATACTGAAACACTGCTCATATAGAAGACCAAAAATCACAACTGTTTCCTCCCTGGAGCACCATTGCTGTGGAAGGGTTCATAGTAAAGTCACAAGCCTTGATAACCCTGCACAAAGGAGTCAGTCCAAGACATCCTTTCTGAAAGGCAAAAGTGCTTTCCATAAAGTTATCTGTGTCATCAGCTGTTAATCAGCACAGACCAATTGATTTCATCTTCCACTAAACAAGTGCCTGGCTCATCCTTGTTTTGGTAGATGTTTGTCTGTGATAGTTCTGTAGCCATGACAGTGGAAGGTATGGCTTGGTAGCATTTTTTTGGTGCTGTTTTGCTTATCATTTCACTGTCACTGGGCTTGGAGCCCAGGAAGGGGTTAATCCCTTCCCTACTTTGCCAGGTAACAGCTGTTCTACTTTCTGGATCCCTGGATCACCCAGGTTCTGATGAGGCAAGTGGATGTCCTTGCAGGAGCTCCTGCAGGAGGAACTTTGGGAAAACCAGTCAGGACTGGTCCTGCCAGCCTCGGGAGCATTCCTGCTCCCATGCTGATGCAACTGGATCCAATCTCCTGGTAGACCAGCTGGCTGCTTTCCAAAGAGCTCTCTCCTGACTGGCTCAAAGGCTGAGCCCAGATGCGGGATGGCTATAATGAAATTTGAGCAAGGGCACAAAAGACTATTGGCCTTCATTAAATTTGGGAACACGTGATGAGGACAATGCTTGGTATGGATTAGCTCCTCCCAAGAAGACACAGGTTGCCTTGTTTTGCTGCAAGTTTACCATTGTGTGGAGCATCTCCCCAGCACCAACGAGACCCTGGATGTTGAATCACAGTTTTGAACTGCAGTCACTTGGGATGTGTGAGAGTCTGTTGTGCAATATCACTGTGAACTGGTAAAGCACAGAGATATTTCACTGGCAACATTCATCCTACTCCCATTTGGGATTAGGTGTATAACAGCTTGATGTGACATGCTCTGCAACAGAATGTGAACTTCAATGCATCCTGGAGATGAAATAGCTGAACACTGAGCATGGCTTAAGCATGCTCCAGAACCAGGTAAAACCAGAAATAGGGTTTGAACAGAGAGAAAGATGCAGATTCCAACTGTGTGTTTAAGCTCTATTGCAAATGCACTGGGAAAGCCTCAGTTACCTATGTATGTCTCCTGAACAAAAGCAGCTCTTAGCACAACCCAAGATAGTCTCAACAAAGAGAATTACGAAATGCTATAACCATCTCTGAAAGCAGAATTTTTCAGACCCAGCAAAAGGATGGGATCTACTGGGAACTGCCCTTTTCCTAGAGCTCCTGCTAAATCAATGGCAAAACTCACACTGATACTACTGGGATAGAGATTAGCCAGTGGTGATGGGTAACCAGCTGCCTTCCATCACCATTCACCACCCCTTCCCACCTTTCCTTGCGATACTTTTGCTAACAGACACATTGTTGAGTCTTGCAGTGCTTGCTCATTAGCATCTCAGTAAGTGATTTCTTATGTAAACCCTGCCAGCCCACAGAAAAACCAGTTCAATTCCAGTCTGCACTGCTGGGATGGACGCAGAACACAGGAGAAGTGCTGATGATCTTTCTCTATTTTTTTTTTAATAGAAACCCAAGGATCATGCATAGAAGCAGTCATTGCATATCTTCCACTGCAAGCAGAATTACCCTCGCATCTGCAGAGAGGCTACTCCAAACGCCAAATTCCCCTGGCTATCTATTTGCAAGTACTAACACCAAGCTTGTAGGTACAGCAGCAGTTTCTGTGCACCTAATGAGAGGTTTGAAACCAATGACTGTTTTTGTCTGTGGACCTCATGTCTTCTTTCACATCTTATCTTCTAAAGGCATGGCTATGTAGCTAATGGCAACATAGCTTTTCTTTGTGGCATCTCATAAACTTAACTTTTCTATGTGGTGACAGAGCAAAGTAAGTTTGCACCCATGCTGAGGGTATCCTTTTCTTCTTGCTGCTGCTGGTAATACAGGCTTCTCAAAGGTTTCTGTTGTTAGCCTCTGAAACGCTGGCATGTACTTAAAGAGCACAAGGGCCATTCCTTATTATGCGTTAATATTCCTTTCCTTAATATTTGTGGTGGTATGAGAGAGGTATTGGTTGAATTTAGTACTTTAAGAGCTCCTCCATAGGCGGTGACAGAGGTCATGGGACTTATCCTAGGGAAGTCTTCAAAACTGAAAGGGAAGTTCCTATTTTTCCATGGCAGAGGCATTTGTTAGAGAATCATAATGTAAGATCCTATGCTTATTCTGGCCCATTTTGCTCTACTCTGCTACTCCATCCTTCCAGCTCACTCCTCCTTCCACTGCTGCTTTCTTTTTCAAGCACCAGATTAGCACTTATGTAGAATATCTGACTAGGATTAAGACACACAGCCACTGTTGAGTTCTTGAAAAGCTGCAATCATAAATGAGAGGGACTAAGACCTGACAGGACATTTGTTGCTCTAAGCCCTGGTTTGATTTTGCTCCATTCTGCTCCACCCAAGAGGTTCCTTTCATCCCTGGCAGTAATCATCTCTGCAAGATGGGCTTTTTCACTGGAAGGAGGCAGATAGGGTATGGAAGCAATGTGGACAGGTATCAGTGCAAACCATGTTACCTCTGTGCCTATGGAAGTCACATCTGAAGGGTTCATTTGCAACTCTTTCTACCTGCATTTTTTGTGTGCAGCTTTAATTACTTCTGAACTTAAATCACACTGCTCGGAAATGTGAGGGCAAAGGATGCAAGAGGAAGGGAAGTCTTGAAGCTATGACATCTGCGTATGACATCTAGGTTTAGACATATTGGAAATGCCAGATTCAATCAGACCCTCAGACTATTTAGCTTTGCTTTTTGTCCTAAAGTGCAAAGAGAACAGGCAGCGGTATTTCAGCCAAAAAACAGGCATAGCTGTCTCAACACACTCACGAGTCATAGGCAAAGCCAGACCTGCAGTAAACTAGGATTACTCGCTCAAGGAAGGTGTAACCAGCAGAGAAATGATAGGTATGTACAGCTTTGTTCACAAAAATGAGAAGGAATCAAAGTTTGCTATCTGACCCTTCTGTCCACTGATCTACCCCACGTGAACACTCCAACACTGACAAGTGGCTCTTGCTCCTCCAGCATGCTTACTCCCTGCATTCAGCTGTCACCAAGAAGGCAAACCCATCATTTCCTATCAAAGACAATGCCTCAAGAACCAAGCGATGGCAGAATTGTGCATTGAAGTGAGACATACCATTACCGCATCAAGAAAACCTCTCCAAAGAGAGGCAAGCATTTATCCCCATTAACAACTTGGCTTTTGAATAGGTTTGTGCTGGTGGCTCATTTAAGTATTCGTGGCACTAACAGGCTAGGTAAGATAAAAACCACCCAAAGTTATTTTTAGAAATCAAAACTTTGTACCAGATACTACAAATTGCATCAACCAACTCAAAGGTGGAAGAAGTGCCCTGCCTGTTTAGCCAGCAGGCCAAGAGTCAAAGTAAGATCTGCTACTGCTCTGAGGGAAAAGTGGCATACAGGAAGGAAGAAGGAGGGCAGGAAGAGGGAAGCAAAAGCCAGAAGTAGACAGGAAGCTACTCTGGCCATAGACAACTGCAATACACTCAAAAGCTCCACAAATATACAATAAACACTGTGAGGAACTATTGTTTTGCTTTTTCTCCTCCTACAAAATTCAATAATCATAGAGAACAGAACATTTAGGAAAGAGGAAGGAGTTGTGCAAGCAGACATGACCCTCACATCACCAAAATTCCTGGATACTGATCTGGATATCAAAAACATCTTGCAAAAGCAGCTGTGTGTGCAGAGAACTGTGCAAGAACACCGGGCTACTCTTCAGGTCTCAGGTGAGGCAGCTACAAATGACAAGGACACAGAAGTTCTCTTGTCAAATTAACATTGTCACTGGAAGGTCAAGGAAAACCTGGAGGTATAACTTACTAACAAGCTGTGGACCAGAAACCCAGGCATGCTTAGTAGGACTTTGGTAGCTCCTCATGAGGGGAGCAGGTTAAAAGCCAGATGATGTACGCATCTTGAAGAGAAGACCTGGCTGTGCAGGATTAACAACAAAAATGATCTTTAGCCTTGCCCTGCAGCTGATCAGATCTGCTTGTCACACAAGTGTAGTATCCTAGGACAGCAAGAGACTTGCAAACATACAGTTCCACCCATCAGTTGTGCCGCTCTAGCAGCCAACTCACTGGACACTGTAGGTCTTGATGGTGCTTGTGCATCGCATCTACATCAGGAAGCTGGCAGTAAGCTATTTGTCAGAGCCATAGCTCAAGTAGAATAAAACCTTACTGCTTGCTAGAAGTTATAACTGATTAAAAACTCAATTAAGGGAGTATTTTTTTTTTTTATTATTTATTTTCATGCAAAGCTGTACATCAGTTCTGAATTCCATACACCATTCCTGGTCAGAGACATCTGCCCTCAATTCCCTGCGCTGCATTCCTCAGAAACAAATTCCCTCAGCAAACCCAGAAAACCTTTTGCAGTGCTCAGAAAGGTACCACAGACAGCAGGCGAAGCTCCCTGTCTAGCACAAGGCAGCAGCCACTTCCCGGGCACTGAACAGGTCTGCTCTGCTAACAAGCACTGCGGCCATGCTGGATGGCATTGACCCATAACAAACAGCGTCTCTAAGAGGGAGCTGCTATTTGCCCACTTCTCAGGCAACCTAGCTGTAACCTAAACCCTTAGAGAGGGTGTGAAGCCCACCCTTTGGTGCGTCCAAGCTTCCAGCTAAGGAAGACTCCGCAATGATTTTCCTTCCCAATTGTTGATAGGAGTTCAAGTCCAAGCCCTCCTAGAAATAGTTCACTTGGGTCTACCCAGCAACTAACTGCCTCCACCCCACTCCACAACCAGAGTGCAAAATACAACAGAAAGAAGTTACAAGCTATTCTAGTAGCTTCACTCCATTAGGCTTACAAGACAGAGAGGAAAACCAGAAAACTGCTGTTTTCTATGCTGGCATTTGTTTAGCCTTTTAAGTAGAAAAACTGTTACTGACTTCAGGAAGAAGAGTAGAGATGGAAGAGTTTCTGGAAGAAAAGCTGTTTGGCTTTCAACTGGGAGTTGTAATCTAACCTCGCTCTCACTAGGCTATGTCACAGTTACCACTGAGATTGAGCCTGTTTACTCCAAAGCAAAAGGCCTGGCATGACCAACAGAAACAGCTTTTCTTGCCAGAACCCTAACTAGCAAATGTCTGTGGAAAAGTCACTTGGAGCAGTGCTGTTTACTTTGGTAATGAAGCAAGCTCTCTGGAATGAAGTCTTGCAGTCTTCCCAAGAGATGTTGCAATACATACCTCAGCTATAAGCCATACAGGCTGCTCTCAGAGCCCAAGAAATACCTGATAACTTTAGAGGCTAAGGCAAATGCTGCTCCAGACAGGACTCTGGACTACTCTGCTGTGGGTACACAGCTTGGATCCCAACTCAAATTGGCTGGTTCTTTCGTCTTATTCTTTGCTTCAAGCTAAGGCACAGCCAGCAACACACTGTGAGAATGCTTTTGAGAAAAGGACCTCAAAAGAAGGCTCTCCATCATAACTGCAGCTTTAAAACTAAACTCACCCCCTTGATACTAATTTGTTGAGGCAATTCTGAATTTAAGACTGAACCTCAGTGCAGAAGCGTTTAGAGGGAACATCACCACGTAGTTGGACTAAAAACTATCTGGAGAGGAACAGAAATTCAAGGTAGACTGCAAAGGCCAAAGCTCCCTTTCTGTTCAGGGAGTCACTGGCCTGAGGCTATTCTGCTTTTCCTCATTTATTTAAGACTGAGTCTCAAGCCACTGTTCAAACTCCCTCTGACCACACAGAGATGAAAGGCTCTCCCCTCTCCTATATTCCCAGCCCTTGAGCCCAGAGCAAAGGGATACTTCCTTTGACTCAAGCTTCAGCTTCAGACTTTGCTTCCAATGAGATGGATGATTTAGGTCCTCCCTAATCCAGAAAAAGTTAGATTCCTTTGTAGTAGGATTAAATGGACTTCCTACCAAAACAGGCACTCACATTTGACCATGCTGTTTACAAACAACTTGCACGCCTGTGAGAGCACCAAGCTCATCCTCCACACATGGTATAGCTCTTCACAACCATGCTTTCTGCTCTTAGAGATGGGAATCCCTGCTTTGAGGAGAAACCAAGCTCTAATTTCAACTGTTTATCATATACCCCCAAGAGCACGCAAAAAAAAAAGAATCTCACCATGATGAGGTTATGTAAAAAGTTTAATTATAAAATAAATAAGTTCAATGTGGAAACATTAAATATTAAATACAATAATAAATATTTACACATTTACAGATATAACTTGACAATTAATGGCATTTCTCCACTACCAGAATTCTGCTCTGTTTATACAGAACATATTGACTCTTCCAAGAAGAAACTGAACTCAAATAATACTCTGTGCTCAAGACTGCATGAACAGTTCAAGAAACCAAGGACACTTGGGTCAGAAAAGTCTGAGGTAAGTCAAGTTCTGTGCACCAGAAGGTACAGCACAAAAGACCACTGCCTGCAGAGAGTATCAGTGCATGAATTTTATTCTTCAAAGAAACAGGTTCTTGGCCAAGTTCAGACTGGATCTGATGGGAAACACTTCAAGTACTGCTTAAAGCAGCAGTGTCTGGGTAACAGAAGTAGCTTTCTGCTTATAACTGATGGGTCCAGGCTTAACTTATTGGAGCAAGGGCCTTTTCCTTAAGATACAGAGCTTTGGACTTTCCATCTATGGTCTCAGCAACTCAAGTAGACTAATTTTAACTTAGGTTAGCACACAGAAATGGATAGTTCCACTCACACAACAAGTCCTACTGAGTTCAGAGGGATTACTTTCTACATACACAGTAACACAACCCAGGTGTGGCTGACAAGGATCTGTCACCAACACCCTGCAAGTCAGAACTAGAGATGAAGTTCTTTGAAGCCGGTATCAACAGGGAGCACAGTGACAGCAGAATTATGTTTTTAATTTGCTGATGTCTAGGGAGAGAAGCCATACAGAGCTCTTCCCTCTGCCACTTTGAGAGAGGGAAGGAAATTTTTTCCCCCTTCCATCCATTCCTGAAGGTCACAATGAGATCTCTCCCTTTGATTTAGAGCTGCCAAAGGAGACTTGCTAACAGAAGAAAGTCCATCCATACAACAGCAGAGACCAGAGCTCCAGCACCAATGAGAGGGCTCAGCAGCAGTAGTCTCAGCAGGTCCTCTACCACGTAGTGGCAGCTCCTTCCACATAATTGTGACTAGATGTAGCAGTAACTGTCCTCCCCAATAAGCGATTCACCAGCAAATGGCGTGTTGAGATCTTCTTGCAGCAGCCTCTGTCTAGATGAATCAGGGCTTAGTGGCAACAGCTCCAGCCCACAGTGTCCAGGGGGATGTGTCAGGCAGCCAGAGGTACCCTGCAGCTTTGCAGTGGCCACATCAGAACTGTTCTGTAAGGGGCAGACCAGGCATGTTAATCACCACTCAGAACATGAGAACTCTGTGCTAGAACCATGTCAAACCTACACCTGAGGCAGGCAGGCTAAGTTTGTATATACATCTGAGGACACTCTGCTAGACAGTCTTCAGCTTCAAGCAAACTGTGAGCAAAACCCTCCAGCTGCCACTGGACAAAGCTGGTCAAGGTTTGTAGCTGACGTGCGGCAAAGCAAAACTTCTGAGGTCTATCAGAACTTCTCAGGGCTATTCTTTATAGCTTCCTCCTTCAACTTCTAATACAACTCTTATTCAATAAGGGTCCTAGAATCTGCTGTTGGGTACACTTTTGCTCAGAGGAGACCAACTCTCTTGCTCACTGAAATCCACTAGATCTCTCCCAGAAGTGATCCACCTGGGTCAAGGAGCTTTAGCACTCAGTTGAAAAAAAGTATGAAACTTGACTGAGAGGCTATCTATGGTGGTTGTAAAATGAGAAGCTTTGTCTTGATCTGTAGCCTCCAAGCTTCATAAACCTCCTGATACCTTGCAGAGAAGGTATTAAAATGCTCAGTACTCCTCTTACATGACGCAATGATTCACTTGCTGCTGCACCATCTTCCATGATGGCAGTCTACCATGGCCTCTTGCACTAAGCCTGTCTGTTCACATATTAGGGGTTTTTTCCTTCCCCAAATCCACTGATGTCAGTACAGCTTCCTATCCTCACTTTTTATCTAAGACAGCAGCCAGTTAAGAGAGCTGTTGAACTTGCACAACTCAGGTGGTTTTGGGAAACCAGCAAATTGAGCCAGTCATTCACATGTAGTCTACATGTTTCAAGGCAGTTCAAGCATTAAAAGTTAACAGGAGCTTTGCCAAGCATGCAAGCAATGCTCACATGGGGAACTCCAAGCCTGGAAGGACAGAAAGGTGTTTCAAGTCAGCTTTCATACCTGTTCTTTCCTCATTTACACACCAACGTGACCATTTCTGTTTTCCTGTCGAAGTTTTTTCCTTTCTTCTTTCTCTTCATACTGAGGACACTTTTTCCTGACCCTGTGGAATTGTGGCACGTTAGAGGTCATTTTGAACACTGATATACACCTGCACCATTTACACTCATGTCCTTTGGATCCTCAAGCAACTCCAAGCAAGCCAGTTTTTAAACATCCAGCATCAAGCAATACCTGACCATAAAATCAAGGAGCCCGAGTTCAGCACTGGTAGTTTTGCTGCACAGAGCCAGAGCTTCTCAGCTTCAGCTCAATCAGGCAGCAACATGGAGAGGGTTTATTGCTGCAACAGAGCAAAGGACCAGGCTGCTTTCTGGGAGACAGATTTCCTGGTAGCTTTAGCGAACGCTTGCAGAGACCAGACTGCCTTCCTCCTCCCCACAGCAGAGCACTGTGGATTTCAAATTTCTCAAGTCCTTATCCCCTTGATGTGACTCTTGAGCACATCATAAGCACAGCTGCTTAGTAATTTTCTTTTTCTCCCAGTTTCTCCAGTCTTTTGTAATGACTGCTCCAAACAGACCATCTAGCTTCTCTGGACAAAGGTACAGATTAATTGTCTGCATGCCTCAGGCTTGTGAGGGTTCAGAGCACAAAATAAATACAATCTTAATCCATGGAACTCCAGAAACTAACAAAGATGATTTGCAGCACTACAGAACTGGTTATCTCTTAGCAGCAAGGAATGAGGCAGTGTTCAGAGAACAAGTGCTCATCACAGCATTCCTCAAGTTCAGATCTAAACACAAAGCAACAGCAAAATGACAAATTCACACACTGTTTGCTGAACTGCAAAGAAAGGGCACAGCACATACCTCATCCAGCTGATGAACCTCATCAAGATCTAAAATTAGTCTCAACTTCTGAGTTTCACCTACAATGACCCAAACTCTACCATGGTGCAGCTGCAGTGTTAGAACTGGAGCACTGCTCCAGTAGTCTGAAAACAATGGAGTCAGGCTTCCTATGCTATCTAACCTCAGCACTAGTTCCTGAACACACCAGCAAGAAGCAAAGGCACAGACAGGCACAAAGTTGTTCTTTTTAGCAGGTGCAAAGAATAATTTAATGTATGGCTTGAAATATGCACCCAGAGAAGCCTCTTAATTCATTCACAAGACCCCAGATTCTCATTACCCACCACACAACTGTCAACAGTTGCTTAGGCTGAAATGGCCATTCCCTCCATCTTAACAGCAAGCAGTACAGTATTTGGGATCATCAGCATTTGTTTCCCCACTCACTTCCCCTCAGTTTAAGTATTTTAGCCTGGCAACCTCTGTAAATAAATGGACAGTTGGAACACCATTTCCTTCCCCCAGATGTGCACCCAGTTGCTGAATAGCAGCCATACATGAGGCTGTTACACTACTGCTTGCTGGCTTTTCCACCAGGATTAGGGAAAGCACTGCTGTCTTGCAGGCTTCTCCACAAGGATTAGGGAAGGCACTGTTGTGTCAGCATAAACACTCCTCTTTCACTTCCTGCTTATGTTCTGCAGCACTGTAGTTATTTCAGTTGTATCAAGAGCAGAAAGGCTCTCGTCTGAAAAAAATCAAGGGTCACAAGCTGCCCACAGCCAACAGCAAGAGAGTAAGTGAACACAGTCACTTACTAGCTTCTCAGACCTGACTTCTACCCTCAACACCCATCCAAGCCAGGATAAGAACTCATCCCTTTTGGATGCCTTCCACACAGGTAATTCAGATGAGCCATAAGCATCTCAAGGCTACCGGACACAAATCCTGCTCACATTTAAGCTAGGCAGATACCAAACAGTGTGTGTATATATATATATATATACTTACTGCACTATCACAATGATAAGTACAGTAATGAAGCTGATGCTCGAGAGCAGGACAGCTACCACTACCAATACAGTCTTCGAGTAGTCTGCCACATCATTCTTCCGTTGAGTCTTCATGAACTGTTCACCACAGCGCTCACCAAAAAAATCCTGATGACACCTGCAAGCAAACATTAATACAAGTGCTTATCAGCTCCAGTGCTGCCTGAAGCCAAGGACACCCACACACATTCAAACCTGACTTATCCATCTTCAGAGTTTCCCATGAATCTCAAGATGCTCACTTCAGAGTGTGTTCATGAAATGCAGTCACTGGGCTAGCACAAGGTTTGTCAGCATTTCAACAAGTCAAGATTAGTTTGGGCGTGATGTTCCAGGAAGACACGCCTTTTCATTCTTTCAGTTTGAGTTTATGACCAACTGATGAGTTCAGTGGCTTGTTATGCATCTCAGATTCCATCATCACTTAATTTACATGGCAGAAAGATTTTCAGTCAAAATATGGCAGGAGATGGATACATGCCAAGTTGACACCAGTTTTGCCTCTGAGCCCTCATACGCTACAAACTCATGCCATTCACACCTAACTCGCAAGGTACAAGTAACTTACTTGCAGGAAACAGTCTGCAGATGTTCTAGGTAAACGCATTCACCATGGATGCAAAAGTTTTTGTATTCCATTTCACAGGGAGTCCCTTTCTTCTTGTTTTTCCCTCTGTTTTTCTTCCTTCTTGATTTGCCAGCATTCTTCTCACCCCCCCTCTTTGTTGGCTTGGGCTTAACCACTGGTTCGACTGAAAAAAGGACAGCATCACTCAGTCTGGGAACCCCAGATTGTGTGAAAAGTGAATTACAGAATTTGGTGGCAGGTAGAGAGATGGTCACTGCAGGAGAGCCTGTTATCAGGAAGCAGGTCATCAGGATGCAGGTGAGTGTGCAGCAGGGCATTTCACATCCAGGAGAAAAGCAGCTAACTTAGCTTATGAAGCACAACACAGCCACCATTAAGTCCTGTGCATTGTAGACCAAAAGCAGCCAAAAGCCAACAAAGACGAAGAGCAGCAGACTTGAAGGCATAAGATACTTGAGTGAAATCGTACAGGTTCAAGCAAAGGCTTGTAAAGAACACCAAGTTCACACTGAGCTAAGTCACCCACTAGTTTCCTATCAACCCAGATACAAGGCTAACAGCCTCCATCTCTCTCAACCCTCCATTTGCATCAGTGATGAAAGGAGTCATAAATTACTATATCATCCTGGGCATTTGCAGAGGCAAGACAGCTTGCTACCCCAGTTGGCATACTTGTTTCTCCCAAATAACCTGCAGTGCTGTCTTCAGCAGAAAATAGCTCATTTCCAGTTCTCCTGCTTTGAGAGATACAGCATGCACTGAAGGAGCGAAGGCAGGATAGTCCACAAGAGTCAGGCTATTTGTTCTCCTACTTACTGTTGCCCCTCATTATCTCAATTAAGACAAACCTCTATAAGAGTGTGGTTTCAAAATGCTAGTGACTTAGTAGCCTTCGGATTTAAGCAAGAGCAATCATTTTCCTTTTGCTGAAGAGAACAGGCTTAAGCCAGATACTGACTAAGGGGCTTAGCTGCTCCATGTAGCAGTCAAAACTCAATAGCACTGTCTCAAAGCAAGGTGGTAAAACACTGGCTCTCTGGAGAAACAATCCCTTCACTGATAGCCATAAAGCAACACTATGTTATTGAGGAGTAACAGTTAACCAGGTGAGACTGAATAGGTCTTAAAAACCATTTAGAGCCATTTACAACCCTTAATCTGCTCTACTGTGCTCTGCAAACCTACTGAAAATATTTTTGTAGTACAATATTTTACCCAGAGCACTACACATACAGGCAATCACCACAATAGGATACAACTGGATCCAACTAGTTCATAACCCTGTATTTCTAGTGAAGAGAGCCTCTACAAAGAAATGAGGTGTAGCTCACTGTTGTCTAGACATCTGATCATTTTAACTTCTAGATTAACAAGCCTGGCTTGAAGTTACTTAAAAGCAAAAATGCCTTCAGCAACCAGAAGTCTGATTCAAATGGTATAAGTTATATTAATATGTAAATGAGGACACTGCAGTAAGGTTTCCTGTCCTAGAAGTGTGAGCTTACTCCCAACAGCTGAGGCCCTTGTTCTATGCAGTTCAACTTGATATTTAGGCTCCCATTCCAATAATTGAGGCTGCTTCCATTCTTTCCTCTTCAAGGCTCAGCTTGTCGGTTTGATCTCCGTGTCCCTGTCTGCAAGCTGGACAGGCAGGAAAGCCACCCACAGTTGAATCATAACAGCTGGAAGGCTCCACAGATAAACCTCATGCCAAGTAGAAGAGCTGGTCTACAAACCAACCACCTTTGGTAACAAGTCTAGTTTCTGCACAGTTATACAATGCTTAAGTCACCAAGCCAGTAGTTTTACAGGCCAAACTGCTCAATAGCTCTGACATTCCTGTTTACCCTGGAGGTCTTCAACTCATGAAAAGCTTCAGCAAGGGTCCACTAAGTCCCCAGATTGAGCATCTGGAGCACAGACTCCCTTCACCTAGTCTCAGGATGCTTCCAATGGAAAAATTTTAGCCAGGTCTACCCTAGAGAGCAAAAGCACCTGCCTACTAACCCCTACTGAGGTTCAAATCACTTGTAAGCCCCCGGCTTGTATTACAATTGCAGTTCAGCCAGAACAAAAAAAAATAAATCCTCTCATCCCCATAGTCAGGCAAGTCATTAACATCTCCTCAGAGCTTAATAAGTGGAAAAATCCCAATAAATTCACACAATAGCTATTAGCAATGAAGTATTGCCTGAAAGGCACTTAACAAGCTTTCCTACAGCTACTTAAGAGGTTTAAGTATTTGCTTCCCAGGAAACTTTAGTCAGCCCCATCATGAGACAGCATACACACAAAAAAATCCTTGGAGCTAGAGAGACAGCCTGACAGAAGTTTCATTTTTAAGGGTAAACAGCACTTATAAACCCGACTGACGCTTCCATGCTAAGCAGCTGGTAGCTACTCCATCTCAGCCCTCTCGCCAGGTTTATCAAGAGAGCAGCAGCACAGTTGGCAACCGGCTAACCTGCAGCTTCCACACACCCTTGTGGCGCTCACGCCAAGTTCTCATCCCTGACAGCCTATTCTGAATGCAAGTTCAAGCAGAAGCACACTTTCGCTCCATACTCTGCGAGCTAAGTGCAGCAGCAGCAGCCGTACGAGAGAGAGAAGCCAGAAAGAGCCGGCGGTCACACACAGCTGCCCCTGGCCGCGTCCCCCTCACCTCGGATCAAGTCGTCCACGATGTACTGATGGACGGGCAGCGCCTCTTCGTACTCCTCATCTTCCTCGTAGTCGGGACCGGACATGGCCTCACCCTCGCGGGTTTCGGGCTCCCTCTGTCCAGGACCCCCGAGCCGCTCCGGATCGGTGGCGTTGGGCGAGGACGCAGCGACAGGCCGGCAGGCTGCGAGGAGGAAACGGAGCCGTGGGCAGGGGGCAAGGCGGCAAGGACGTCCCTCCCTTCATCCCACCTCCAACGGCCCCAACCGCCGCGACACCCCTCAGCCGCTCCCCTCCCTCCCATCACGCACCTGCCAGCACGGCCAGCGCGACGATCAGCGCCACTGCGCGCATCGGCGGTTCCCGGGCGGGCGGCGGTGGTGGTGGAGAGGCGGGTGGTGTCGCGACGGGTGGTGTCGCGACAGGTGGTATCACGGCCAACCGGTCACTACCCACAGCACTGCACAGCGCTCCATAAGGAGCCACCCGCCGCCGCCGCCCGCTTTATAGGCGGCCGTCGCTCGCGCGCCGGGACGTGGAGTGACGTCATCAGGGGCGGAGCGGCAGGTGAGGGTGGTGCATGCGCACCTGGCGCGGCTCGCAGCGCGGCGGGATGGGGCCCAGCCCGGCCCGGCCCGGCCCGGCACATCCCGTTGCGTTCCGTCGTGGCGGGAGAGGTCCCGGCACACCCGGGCTGTTCGTTGCTGGGCGCCGCTCCTGCGGGAGGAACGGCAGAGAAAGGGCAGAGACTGTGCTCAGTAATAAATCTAGTGACGGGTCTGGGTACCTGGAGTTGCTTGAGAGGTGCCTGAGTAACAGCTGAGTAATGAGTGCAGATGAGGGTGGGCAGGCGGCTGGGCGGGGGCAATCACAGAATGGCTTGTGTTGGAAAGGACCTTAAGATCATCCAGTTCCAACCCCCCTGCCATGGGCAGGGACACCTCACACTAGATCATGTCACCCAAGGCTCCATCCAGCCTAGCCTTGAGCACTGCCAGGGACGGAGCATCACTATAACTATGCCAACTCACAGACCGAAGTGCACTCAGAAATCTCAATGCCCAGCAAGGTTTGGTGCCTATGAAGGCTGCAGCAGTGGGAGCAGCTCGGTTTTGCAAAGGTCTCATGCAGCTGCTGATGTTGATGCAGGATGCTGGGGACACTGCACAAAGAGGAAAGCCATTTTCAGATTTTCAGCTCACATGCCAAAGAGGGGCTGGACACAGCCTTTAATCTCCTGAACGGGAACCGTTTGTGAGTTACAAGACTCCTTCAGCATTTCCCAATTAGATTCCACAGGATGCTCATTTGTCAAAACACTGTTATATGAATTTGGCACAGAAGCCATGCTGTGAGATGACAAGACTTATTAGGGAAAGAGCAGCCAGGAAGCACAGGTCAAAAGGAAGGTGGTGGTGAGCAGCACTAGGATGCTTGCATTGTGCGTAGTCAACAGTGGATATTAATGATTTCTTTCACTTTCCTAAGCCTGAATGGACCGGATTTTATGCCATGTTTGCTGGGGAATGTGCTGCAAAGCAAAAGTATGCCTGACTGTCTGAAGATTAGATATTTGTCTAGGTGCTGAACCATGGATGATTAATTGCCTAAATTAAGAACTCACGTTTGAAATGTCAGTTTGAAAAAAAAATCAGACTGAAATGAAGATGCAGATGAAATGAAGACATGAAATGCTATGGGGTACACAGAAGGACAAGACCAAGACTGCAGGATATGTAGGCCATCTTTTGAAAAGAGAGCAGCAGCTGCTTGAAGCAGTTCAGAAATGATTTCTCATGGGAAAACTACCCTCTGTTTACTGTACAGTGCAATGTGTAGCACACATGCGAGGATGGGGGAAGACCATGTGCAGGCAATCAAACTCAACAAAATCACAAATTGGTTTTAGTTGCACTGATAATTCCATTTGTTTTCTGCTCTTGACAGAATGAAGAAAATAAATATAGTGATCATCACTGAAGTGTCAGAGGCCCGTGTGTACACATATAATTGCACAAATGCTGGTATCACAAGTGCCTGAAAAGGCTCTATGTACCAATTATCCAGTGAGGGAGAATAAACAGAAGCATGCAGAGTAGTGATCAATGACCAAATCATGGCTTCAGACAGTAGCAGGCTGACTAGACCATTACTAGCGTTTTTCACTTAAAGCTGGTATTAAACTCTGAACAAAGTCCACCCACATGGGTAGTCCCCACCATGTGCTGCAGTGGAACAGAGCTCTCCATGAACCAGTTTTCCAGCCCCTGGAGGATTCCCTGACCATGGAAACCCTTGTATGCCAATTTATTTTAGCAATGCTCCATAGAAGTATGCACGAACCTTACAAGTCTCTGTTTTACTTCAGTTTTAGTATACGAGCTGTCAGAGCGAACAGCCTCTCCCAACAGTGGTTGCCCAATTGTCCCTCCGGCTCTGATAAGAAGATGTGACATGGTTGTCTGGACTCCCTTGGCCGTAGTGAGCCCTAGAAGGTGATAACAGCTTCCAGCAGAGTTAAAGCGAGCTTTCAGTGTCTGTAACGCACACTGGGGTCTGGGCCTTGCTGAATTAATCAGGGATCAATGGTGAGGAGGGTAAGGGCAAATGATCTCAAGACCACTAGACCACCGCCTTCCCAGTCTGCTGTGGCCTAGCAGTGCTTGAGCTTGTCGGTCAGAAATGGGTACTGTGCCTGCCCATGGGTAATATGCGAACTGCAAAAGGCACAGACTGCTCACTAACAGTTGGCTCAACTCCTCTCCAAACCCAATAGTTCCCTATAAGCTCTCTTCTTCTCCTAACCACTGAGCAGCTCCAGTATACATCCCCTCTACCTTGCTAGCAATGGCAGTCGGTATTTACCCACAGCCTGGTATCAAAATGCAGGAGTGAGTCAGACAAAAGTCATCAGGATGCTCGTTTTTCACAGTGATGGCAGTGTGTCTGAGAGCAGCTCTGAAAGATGGCACAGCTGGGCTCTGGGAGATTGGGAGAAGCCGGAACACAGCATCACAAAACCTCAGACTCACAGCAAATCAGTGTGGCTCACAAACAGCCACAGCGAGTGTCCTCCTGCACGCTCTGATCCCCTTGGCAGTGCCAGGAAATTCAAAGGAGCTTCAGCTCAAGCTGTGCCAATTAAAATTTCTTCTTCTTGTCTGTTTGTTTAACCTGTTCTGAAATATTGTGAAAATAATGAAATTGAACATTGTTAAGAAAAAGAGGACACAGCCACTGAGCAGCAGCCTAGGAATTACCTGTACATTTGGCTGGAATCCCTGTGAAGCTGAAGAAAGCTGAGGTAAATAAAACCTACATTTAGGTAATGCCACTGATGAAATTTGAGACTTCAGAAGTCCAATAAGGGAAGTAAGCTGAAAAACAGATAACCTTGGAGATTACGACTGCAGAAAACAGTAAGATACCCAAGCACCTGACTATTAGTCAGCTCAGGCTAAACAAATAGTTTGGTTGGATGGTAAACATCCATGGGACAATCTGAAAAGAGGAGAGGTTGCTCAGAGAGATCTGGGGCTGGAAACAGGCTGCAGTTCTGGATTTCATAAGAAAACTGAGAAAGCAGCTTCATCTTGCTGAAATACTGCAGGTATGGAGAAAAAATTCTGCAGAAGGGATGGGAAGACCTTTTAACATCCCATTATCTAAAGGGGCCAATAAGGAAGCTGGAGAAGGACTTTATATAAGGGCCTGTAGTGACAGGACAAGGGGGAATGGCTTAAACCTGACGGAGGGGAGATTTAGATTAGACACTGGGAAGTTCTTCCCTGTGAGGGTGCTGAGGCGCTGGCACAGAGTGCCCAGAGAAGCTGTGGCTGCCCCATCCCTGGCAGTGCTCAAGGCCAGGTTGGATGGGGCTTGGAGCACACTGCTCTAGTGGAAGGTGTCCTTGCCCATGGCAGGGGGATGGAACTGGATGAGCTTTAATGTCCCTTCCAACCCAAACCAGTCTGGGATTCTATGGTACTTGAATGGATTCTGAACCTGTTGTATCTTCTGTCTTGCCATCCCATGTGCATTTGCGAGGAGCAGGGATGTAAAACCCAGATAAGGTGAAGCAGAGTAAGTGGGAAATGGAAAAAGCCAGCCTTCATCATAACAGCAGTAGCAGAGGTATTTTCTGAACACAAAACTTTCACTTGTGATTTCATTAGATTTTAGTTTCCATTGTTCAGGTTTATTCTTAGCAAGCCACCTGGGTCTCCCTCTCTGTGGGTGTACAGAAGCAAAACCTTCAAGCAGGGCGCAGAGGAAGGGCAGCATTCTGCACAAGCCCATCCTCAGTCATGCTAAGGGCTTGCCTGCGGGCAGCTGAGGTCTGGCAGAAAGAACAGAACTGCATATTCCTACCCCTTTGCCTGCTAAAATACGCACAATGATCACCACTTCAGAGGAGCAATCGTGGAGCCAAGCAGCTGAGCATCTCACCCACTCCCTGCCTTTCTTCCACAGGTTAAAGCCAAGCAAATCAGTAATATACATCCCTCATTTTAGGCCACTTTTCAGCCTTGGTGAGCTCTAGGAAAACAAGATTGGGCCAGTAGCACTACCAGCCTCACTTCTAAACATACCAGAGAGAAGGATTTTGCAAGCCACAGATACAAATGTGGAACTACGTGCCCTCTGCCACAGAGTGCTCTAAGGTCTCTGCAGAAGTATGCA
>JBCJKH010051235.1:9266-29105 GCA_039877255.1 Loriculus beryllinus
TCATCATATGTTACAGGCCAATTGAAGTAACATATGTGACTTCCTACCAGCTAAGAACTGGCTTTCACCTCATGCTGCTGCTCTGCACAGCACTGCTGCATGTGTGTACTTCCACTTATCTGCACCTCCCTTGTTGCCTAGGATGGATTGGCAGGACAGGATGTGGCTCTCCTACCTACCTGGACACTGTGCAGGATGAGCAATCACAAACCTCCAGTGGTGAAATGTGTTTTGAAGAGTCAGTGAATGGCTCTGAAAAGCCCCTTTCACATCCTGCACAAACAAATGAAGCTCCTCGTGCCATCAAAGTAAGATTGATAACTCCTCTGACATTTCATATTCGATATTCTGAATATTGAGAGGCGTGGGTTTCCCTTGAGACACCAACCTTTTAGATTCTCTCTCCCTTGTCTCCAGAGAGCCTGTTAGAAGGCTGGGGGGGAGGGGGAAGATAAAGAAAAGGAAGACTTGGGGTGGGGAAAAAGGAGAAAAATGACACAGAGGAGCTTTTTCTTTTTTTGACTTCATCAGCAGCAAGTCTCTCATTTCGCGGCCTGGCAAATGGAATTGTGCTGCTCAGCCACGATGAATGATCCTGTTTCCCTATCCCCCGCCCCAGCAGGGTCATCGAAATAGGCTTCAAAACTGAAATAAAAACGTTAATGTTTCTGTGGGCACTAGAACCTGTGATCTGCTTCAGCTGGGAACTTGTGGGAGGTCAGAGGTGAGAGGAGATAAAAATAAAGGAAGCTCAAACCAACCTGAAGCAGACTTTTTTTTTTTTGTCTTTATAATTTGCCATGAGGAGGCAATCTAGGTTTTTGTCTATCCAGATAATCAGAGGTTGCTTAAAGAATGAGAAATGTGGAAAAAAGCAGTTTCTGATCACATGGGGCGGTGTTCAAGGACAGGTTGGGCAGAGTTTTGGGTGACATGGTTTAGTGTGAGGTGTCCCTGCTCATGGCAGGGGGGTTGGAACTAGATGATCTTAAGGTCCTTTCCAACCCTAACTATTCTATGGTTCTATGATTTCTCTCCTCCCTGGTCCTTTTTACTACCTGAATTTGTGAAAGGAAGTATTAATGGTACCTGGAGCAGTTATGGATGCTCAGAAATGTAGTTCTGGACATATCTTTGCCAGGTGGGAGTTGTCCTAACTCACTTAACTCTGGAGGGGTTAGTTCTGATCAGTTTTCTTCTCCAGCTGTGCAGATGCTAAAAGAAAGTCCCTATATGCATCCTTTGTAATACTGCTTTCTGTCCTATTACTCCTGGAAAAGAAATATTCTGCATTTCATGGTGTAACATGTTAATGTCTTAGCTGCTGTCACCCTGTATGACCTCTGCATCTCATCAAATTCACCTCATCAAGAACATGGATGAAAAAGTCTCATGTAGCTCTGCTCTGTCTCATTTTCTACCTCAGCCAGCCGGATGATGTGGCCTAAATTCCAGCTAGTCAAGCTGAAAGAGGTGGTCAGGTGTTTTTGAAGGTTTTAAATTTCCTGAAAGAAATGTGATGTGTAGCAATGAAATCTAGTCAGGCTTCATCTGGCCATGGTACTATCTCGGTCCACATTGTGCCCATGGATTCATGGTATATCAGTAAAGGAACTCTGCAATACTGAAGTTTATGATGGGCTTCTCTCCAAGATGCTGTCTGACCTCCACTATTCCTGCTGAAGGTCTCATGCAAGTGCATGTTCTGTTAGTCCAGAGGGCAAGCCCATGAGCAGGGAACCAGGCAGTCATGTCAGGGACATCTTAGGGCAAGAGGTGCTCTCTTGGCAGCTCAACAGAGAGTTTCCAGTGCTGCAGCTCAAAAGCTGCACGGTGCAGATTGTCTTCTCTACTGCTGAGAACTGTTCTGCAGTTGGAGCATAACTAGCTTGCTCTGCATTAGGTTAGGCTGGCCTATTCCTCTTAGCCCAAAGAAGGGGGTGGACTGCAGCATCTTGTGCAGGAAGAACCTTCCTATGCAGGCTATGGCCTGGGGCAGACAGTCTTTGCTTGCTCATAGTAATTCACCATCTCTCAAGGGACCCATTGAGCTTATTTAAAAAAGGTCAGCTAAATTTTCTAGTATCCTGCTGTGAAAGCAGGATTAGCAGAAATCTAACTTACCCTTGGTGTCCAGCTACTTGACTGTTCAAACTGCCATGTTGGCATAAGTCCAAAATTGGTGTGGTTGCAGTGGACAATCTTAAAGCATCCACTGCATGATGACTTGCAAGAGGTTGCAGCTGTACAGAGAGAGCTTGATTTGCTTCCTCACTTTTCCTGCCCTGATTTTCCATGGCTGAGACTGCCTAGCTTCTGATTTTCATCAGTCTTATGATTATAGGCAATTTGGGACAGTTCTGTGCTTAAAGAGGACTTGTTTTCAGAGGCACTAGAAACAATCATGTGTAGTTTCCGCTTGAGGGATGCTCCATGAATTGAGTTTGTCGGTTGCATTTTCACTGCTGCTTTTCATGGCCCAGTGGCCCTATCTCACCTGGGGGTCTGTGGTGCTAGGTGCTGTGCAAAGCATGACAGGAGGCAGCAGTCTTCTGTCTAAATGGATGTGGCTGGTTTGCAAGGATGGTGTTCTGGTTTTCTCAAGCAGGGATCTGTTACAGCCTCTTCCTGCTCGCCCCTATGAGATGCCTAATTCACCTGTCCCTTTCTCTTTAATTTTGCTGTTGAGCCTGTGTATCCCATTTCTGGGATCTCCCAGTCACATCATGAACAGCATGTATTTCTAGCTTGCAGTGTGCAAGATCCACCCCTCATCCCTCCTGCCCCCGGTCTGGCTGTATAAGTAGTCTGTTGGCAGTTGCTGGAGCACTCAGCTGGTCTGCAGCCTTACTGGCAGCAGGAACATTTCCACACACCACCTGGCCATCAGTGAGGTTATGGTGCCTGCACTATGTCTAGCTGAGGATAAGGAATGACCAAAAGCCTGGGAGCTTTTGCGGCTTCCCCATGACATTGTCGGAGAGCTTGCAGCAGACTTGAACTCCCAATCTTTTGAAAGCAGCAGCAGCAGTGTCTCAGGCACAAGGTCATCCTTCCCTTCACAGCAATGCGTTCAACGGCTGACTACAGATGGCTAAATGGTTTGTGGAGCAGACACAGAAGGCAGAAGGGATCAAGACAAAGCAAAGGGAGGTGGCACTGGGTGCTGAGATGAAAACCTCCCAGCCCTATGCAGTTAGGGCTGGAGCAGCTCCATCCTTCCCAGACTTCTACCTGCAGTCCCTGAGTGTAGCTGGAACTGTCAGTTCTGCTGATATGAATCAGAAGTAGCATGGCAAATGGTGTTTTCTAGCTGCTGTAATTATCTCTTGAGAAGAAGACAAGCAGCTGCCTTTTGCATGACTCTTATCATCTGTCTCAGACAGAAGGGCAACTGCAACTTCACCTGTTGGGTTTCCTTCTGTGGATGTGCCATGACACTCTAACACAATGAGACTGGGCACCATGAAAACTTGATCCTGGCACAGCAAGGAGGCAAATTACTACTTTCTGAGCACTGGTCACCTGCAAGGTTAGATTTTAGCCTTCTCTTCAACCCTGGGACCAATTCCTGCTGTAAACAGACTGATGATGTTCCTACCATGGAGGAAGGAGTAAAACTTTCTAATTTCCATGTGTGCCAAGATCTAAAAATAAATCAATCTGTGTGTCTTGGTTTCATGGTTCCCAGTCTCATCTAGGCCATGAAATACTGTGTAGGCTTTGAGCCAGGTGTGCTTTGTCTTTTGAAAGAAAAGGCATCATGTTGGATGTCACCCTTATGTCATATCCTGCTGATGCCTCACGTGTGGTGCCTGAGCTACATGTAAAAACCTGTATTACTGTAATTCACTAGCCAAGAATGTTCTGTGCATCTTTGCTGTTGCCAGCACTTTGATTCCTCCTCCAGTGCTCTCTCATCCTCCCTCTGTACAGGTGACTTGTGTCATGCAAGGTCTTAATTTCAAGCATGGACCCATTCAAGGGCATATGTTATCTGAAGGTGTAGCCTGTATGAAAATATGACACTCTGGTTTTATCATGATGAAAGTTAGGTCCTGTGTAACAGATACTGTTTTTTCTCGGCCATCGGCTCACCAGAGCCATGGCTTCTCCTCCCTATCATCTCATATACTTCCTTCAAAAGATCACCTGTTCTGAAAACATTTCCCTCAGTGGGAGAGGGAGATGAAGAATATGCAGCTCTGAAGATGCAACACAGATTCCACTACCCATAATTCTCACTGGTGTAATTTTTGGCTAGGGTGGACATAGACTGAGGTAGGGGTTGTTCGTAGAGGTAGGCACAATACTATGTACTTGCATCTCCATAGGCACTTGGTCAGGAGGACTATGGCTTAGAGGAAGGAAGAACATCAGAACTTCGGGATAAGAAGGAGCTGTTTCTGGGTTTCAGAATCCAGTCTCCTACGGTGATGCTGTCAATCTGTGGTCAGATGTGTAGCCCAGAAGGGGTTGCAGAAGTCTTGGTCTGTATACCTTAACTGCTCACAGATCCTTTGCTAATCCTCTCTGAAGCCTACTATGCATCAGGCTTGAAGCCACAGCAGTGAGAACAGGAAAGGTCAAAGACTGGGCCATACATCTAGTGGGTAAAAACACCCTGATGGTCTCAGACCACACCTTGCTCTGCAGAATAAAAGCATCCCCACTCCCAGCAAAGCTGACCTAAAAAATATAAATAACGTGTGGATATAAATTATCACCAACCCAATCTTCTTCACTGACCTTCCTACCTGTTCCAAGCCTTCCTGTCAGTATGGACAACCCAAGGCTTGGACAGGGAACCAACATGCTGCAAAAGCAGTGGGTGCTTTACAGTAAGAGATGTTCATCTACTCTTCAGTGTGCAGACAGTCTTTCCTCTATGATGAATTAGTCCGTTTTATGGCTCAGGTTGGAATACCTTCTGTAGCCCATAGACTGTATTAATCTGTTTAGCAGCAAACAAAGAAAAGCAGATGCTCACGCAGCACCAGGAAAGAGAAAAGCCAAAGGAATAAAAAAAGGAAGAATAGGAGGCAGGAGGGTTTTTTTCCCCCTTTTTTTATTCTTCCTGTGCTCTGCTTCTTTCTGTCAAAGCCACTGGAAATTGTTACCGACAGATCGAGTGTCTTCCAGTTTCTGTGTCAAGGAGTTTTGCCGATTCCATGAACCATGCAAAAGAGGGGTCAGGCAAGAGAAGGAGAGATCAGGAGAATGACCAATTCAGCAGAGCTCTGGCTTTATCACTGATCTGGTCAGGTTCACTGGGTTTTAACTCCATGAGCCAGTCAGGCTTAGAAACTCACACCTTTGTTGTCACCTTTCAAGAGGAAGGAGCAGGGTGGTGGGAATTCTCTGGGGTCACCAAGAGAGACAGGCCAGGGATCATCTCCTGTAGAAGAGACTGCCTTGCCCTTGCCTTCCGCAGCTTCCCAAACACTTGGATTCTCTCTGTCAAGACTGATCACTGTTTATTACTGCACAGATTGGAATGAGGACAAAGGCATGTTGGAGGATATTTTGGGTCCTGCTTGGCCTTGCCATCCTGGCTTAGAGCAGAGAGGACTACAAAGGGATCAAAAATTGCCAGCAGTCAGTACCATTGCGGTTTGGGTCTAGGTCAGAATGGAGGTCCAAGATCATGGAACCTTTGGTTCTGCCATGTATTTTCCCAGAGAGAACAAAGGCTGTACCTGTACAGGTCTAAAAGCACAGGCTACCTCCTGACTGTCCCTATAAATGCCTTCTTTGTGGCCTGAGTACAACTTGCCTCAGTCTGCTTGGCAATGAGCTCCTATGACTGGAGCTCTTGGACACCAAGGTTCCTGTGCTCAAAAGGATGCGATGCAGGCTGTGTGCAGCCAAGGAGGAACCTTGGAGTCTTGTACCTGGCAGTACAACAATATCTAGGGAATTTGATACTCACTGTTGCTTTACCTGCATATGAAAGTTATACTGAACTTGATAGTATTGTTAGTTGTGCTAAAGGTGGCAACTTGAAAGGTGAGCAACAGTCACTGCGGGAAGCAGGCTAAACAGACATCCCAGACTGGTGTAAGAGACAGGGCAAAATGTATTTGGAGACTTTGCTGAATCCTTTTCTGTGACCAAAAATCAGGAACAGAAAGTCTTACAGCAGTGAGATGCTTGGGCAATTTCTCCTCTATGGAGAAGCAACGACTGGAGCCTAGTAGCCATGAAGAATGAAGTGTCTTCTGAGGAACACGTTATTGCAACTGATAGTCATTTTGCTGGAGACTTAGGCCTGACTGAGCTTGGGAGGATCTTAGTTGGAATGAAGTTTCTGCAGGTCCAGATTGGATTGTTACAGCTGGCTATCTTGCTTCTGTTCACTGCTAAAGGTTTGCTTTGACATGTTTACTGGTTACATTGCTGCTGAATGCACAGGTCCTGAAAAAGATCTCCCTGCCTTGAGGAGCAGGTTCCTGTATCATCATGGCTACCTGCAGAGTAGAGGTATAGACGCTGAAGTATCATTGTTCAGTGGAAGCAGTTCTCCTGGTGCAGCCAGTAGGACTGCCAGCTCAGGAAGGATGTACCCAAGGGGCCCCCCGAAGCGTGTGCTGAAGACCTGAGTTCCCCCCAGCACTGCAGTGCTCTGCACAACTATTTAGCTGTCCGAGCAGGAAGGCAGAATGATCAGCCAGCACCAGCTCTGGGGACCACGAGATTAGGAAATGATGTGCACAGTTTGGAGGTGGCTTTGGCAAGGACAATGCTGAATGTGGAGATTCTAGAGAACATGTTCAAGTAGCAGCGAGGCTGGTGCTGCTCTGCAGGCTGATGGAAACCAGCTTTCCTGCTGATCACTGGCCTGTGCTAGTCCATCACCCTGCAGAGAGAGCAAGGTGTTGGCTGGGGTGTAAGTCAGTTTAGAAACAAAATAGAGTGGCTTCAGCAGAATGCTCCTGGAGTTTGGAAAGTGGAGGGAGATGAGGGCAATGTCAGCTGACCTTGCTTTCACCACCCGCAGAAAGCACAGAGGGATGACAGGCGGCTTTCTGTGTGTGTGTTGGAGTTCTATATCAGCTGCTGCTGCTTCCTGTGGTGGTAGAGAGGCCTTGGCACATGGTAGGTTTTGTACAGATACAGGACAAAGAACAGCTTGTTTCCCAAAGAATTAGCAGTCGAAGGTTGCTGACACAGGTGGCATCAAAATGAGGAGGAGGAATGTGTGTTTATGCCTCCTGGGCTAGGTCATTGCTAGAGCTGAGCCTTCACCACCTTCTGCAGAGGATGGCATCTCTAGGGTTTCTGAGTTCCCTGCCTCAGAGACACTTATCTGTGAAGGGCATGGGAATCACAGGAGTGGTGGTAGTTGTGGACCTCCTAAAAGGTTCCAATGGATTTGATCTGCATCTCAGAGGGCAAAAGTGGTAATTTGATGTCTGAAGTTTCTGCTTTCCTTGAGTAACTTGGCTTTATTGCTTCTGACATAGTGGCAATAGAGCAGGAACATGCTGGGTACTGGTAGGTAGGATCTTGTGGAAATATTGCTGAGGCTGGTCACAGTCCCAGATAAGGCTTGGGTTTTGTTGCTGTAGGTGCTGTACAGCTGAACAGCAGCCTGGATCCTGCACTGTAGAGCTCTTGGGTAGAAAAGTGGGGAAAGAAGAGATTTAGCAAAATGGGTCCAGGCCAGCAACGGAGTTAGAAAACAGTCCCTGACCTCCTGACTTGGTAGCTTCTCATCTTTCTACAGGTTCATTTCCCTTGGCAATTAGTCACTCAGCTGTGGCTGGGTGAGAGAATCCTGGAGCAGGATGCTCACCAGAGAGCTGTAGCTCTGTGCTCTTTTGGCTGTGTCATCTGAACATAATTAACCATATTATGTGTGCAGGGGTGGCTTAAAACGTCGGCAAGAAGCAAAATAGTTATGAGCTATCTGCCAGTAAGAACTTTTTTTCTCTAGTCCTGTTTCTTTTGCCTTCACATTCCTTAAGGCACTCTAGAAGGTGACAGACAGATGGTTCTCACTAAAGAAAAGATTCTGTTGAGGTTTTGGAAGAGGTCTTTCTCTTGTCTCTGGCATCGCCTGGGCTGGCTATTGACAGCAGGAGAAAAGAGGTGGGTTCAGTACTTGGAGTGGAAAGAGCAAGTGTTTGAGGTGAGTTGTTAAATCCTCTGAGGATTTGTTAGGCTTAGGGCAATTTCAGGCAGTTTGTTCCCCTTCTTGCATAGCTGACACCCTTGCTGTGGCCTGTTTTCTGTTTTCTGCTGAGTCCCAACTGTGCTGCAGAGTTTCAGCGGTGTCCAGTGTCCTGACTACTGAATATGTACAAACTGAGTAGACAAATACTGAATTGTGGGCAGGGAATACCACTTAACTGTGGGCAGCAACAAAGGTCATTTGATGAGAAAAGGTTCCTTTAATTTTACTTCTTGTTTCAGAACAACTTGGGTTGTATTTTCCAGTTTTTTCTTCGCCACGAGGAAAGCACAAAGCAAAAGCTGAGATTACCATCTACTCATCTCCAATACTCTTCTTGCTGACTATTACATGTGAGATCTGGTAACTCTGCAGGGAGAAAGAGAGCATGCCAGCAAACATCCCAAACCAGACATGCCTTAAAGATGTGCAAAGCACATAGATGCCAGTTCAATTCCAGTGTGATCGGTTTTGTATTTTATGTGCTCTTTTCTGTTGTGGTTATGCTCTGTTTTTGTGGGGTTGGCCAAAAATTTCAACTACACTCAACTTCAGAAATGCAAGCTTTGGGTTTCAGATGTTGGTGAGCAATACATGGAGGAAGCAGACAAGCAGCTGTTGGTGGGAGTCACCCAAGCATGGGTACTAGAGGTGGCTTTCAAGGGTGGTGTCTTCTGAGTGTGAAGAAGTGTGAAGTGTGTCACTCTTGCTTGTCAATGAGCAAGAGTGACGTTGTTCATGGACAAGGTGCATGTGAATGGCCTGGAGCATTCACTGGCAGAACCAGCCTTGGCAAAATCATAGAATGGTTTGGGTTGGAGGGGACCTTAATAATTGTCTAGTTTCAAACCCTCTGCCATGGCCAGGGACACCTTCCACTAGGTATTGTGTAGTCTGGACAAGTAGGACTGTAAGGAGTGTGTACATAGCAGTCATATAGATGAGAGGTAGAGACCTACGGTGTGGTACTTATAAGCTAGGGGAACTTTTATTATATGGGCATTACAATTAGCAAAAGGGGTGTTTGTGCTGAAAGTGTGAGTGTGTGGAGGGGGTAGTCAGGGAGGGGAGAGAGCTGGCGGTGATGGGAAGGAAGGGAGGGTGCCCTGACCTCTCCTCATAGCCCTGACTGTGTCCCCATCTGAAGGTCTGGCATATCCACTCTCACTACTTAATGATAGTGACATTACCCATCCGCCCAGCATCGCGGGGCTTTTGTCTTCATTCAGGCAGAAATGAAGTTCTCCTGGGCGCACTTATCAATCACTGCAAAGCTCCAGCTGTTCCGGAGCCTTTGGATCGACTTCAACAGCCGTGCTTACAAATTGTCTCTGAATAGCACCGAGCTGAGACCCCCTTTTTTGTCATTGTCTTCCGACAAATGTTTTTTTTCGGCAGCCTTTCGCAGACGTTGCCGGCTGCCTTCTGCCGCGGTGATTGAAAACAGGCCTGTTTTGCATTCTCCTGCTGGAGTCCTGGGTTCAGGGAGCTGTCCCTGAGTGCCACTCCAGCGAGTGCTGTGCCAAAGACAATTACATGCATAGTTTTGCTGATTGCATTAAAATCATTAGAATGAAAGATTCTGAAATCGTACATTAAGGGGGGAAATTAGAAAAAGCTTCAGAGACAGACAGCAGCATCCCCAAAGTGAGGGCAATACAATTAGCTCAAATTGTGTTACATACACACAGAGTAGGAGTAGCTCCTGTAACAAATGACCTTATTATTGCTGCTCCCTCTCTCCCTCCATTCCTTTTTCTCTCCTTCACTCCCTTTTCATTCCCTCTTCCCTTTTCTCTCCTCTGAAACTTCTTTGGCCATTCTTCCTTTTGCCTAGCTTCTCTCCTCTTTTTGTCTCAAGGAGTGCTTGGGAAAGGTTGGTCATGGGATCCCTGGAGCATAGTACTTTATGTTCAGAGCTGCTTTGCAGGTCATTTAAGAGGAAGTAAGTAAGTGCAACCCCAGAAAGTTAATTTTCAGCTGAGCAAGAAACTTTGCTCTCCTGGGGAACAAGGAAGTTCAAGACTCCAAAAGCTTTGTACATGCACCAGCCATCAAGAAGATCAAAGCATTCAGCTGTCTAGATATACTCTATAGCCAGTGCCAGGAAAGAGACTAGTAACTATGCCTGAGATGGGAAATATTCCTGCATACCACAAGTACCAGCACAGCGGGAGGGAGGTGCAGAAAGGTTAATTCTTGAGGGAAGAATGAAGCTTCTCCAGTGTCAACTCCTGGTTGTTGAAAAAAAATCACATTATGCCAGGGCTCATGGACCAGCCTGTTTGTCAGCCTGTAACCATGCTAACAGAGCAGCTGGCTTGCACTTCACAAGCATTGTATTTAAAGACAGCTGAAGGTAGGAGGAGGATTTGGACTCTTAGAGGTTTGGTGTGTGGTCACCAGTCTCTGAGGAAAAGGGGAAGAAGCAAATTGCTGAAAATCCTGGAAAAAGAGGGAACTGAGAGGAAGAGGACATTCTGGGAAATGGCACAGGTCAGGCTGTAGCTTAGGAAAGCTCCAAGGTGCTTGGATCATGGGGACAGCAAGCTCAAGTAACCAAAAAGACTGCTGTGTGGAAGAAGAATGTGAACTTTATGTGGTTGCTGGAGACTGAATATGCCACAGAAAACATTTACCGTCCTGTCTAGACAATGCCAAGAAGCAGATGAAAGTCTGTGGTCTGCCTTTGTGTGAGGATGGACTTCAAAGCATGTCAGATGTATTGATCATGGTCAACCATGGAACCTGCATCAGTCAGGGAGTGAAATGCATCTTCCTCAGCTGTCAGCCAGTGTCTTAACTGGGAAACCAGTTGTGTGTCACTCTGCACTGTTGCACACAACAGCTTCGCTGGAACTTAGGGTAGTTATATACAGGCTGGGGTAACGTTTTTATTTCCAGTGTAGCACCTTACAGCAACCTGTGTCAGCTATGCTTGTGCATCAGCTCTCCCTGTTTTGCTGCTGGTGCTTCCAGTCACACATGATCTTTGTGTCTGCCTATAACATTTCTCACTGTAGGCCTTGTGTCTACTTGTAGCTGCCCAGGAGCATGGACATACTATGCAGGCTCTGTTGAAATGCACATTGAGGCACCAAGCACAATGGCATACGTGTGGCACTGAAGCAGCACCACTGGTTCAGGCTCTGCCTAGGGGTCTCTGGTTTGCTGTTTTGAGTTCTCAGTGGCTGTACTCAGGTGGCCTAAATTCCACCCATGCTTCTGTGTCAGCTTCTATCAATTGACTCTGGGTCTTCAGAGGAGCTGATGTCAGTAGGCATTTCTGTGCTAAGGGGTCTGAAAAATGCTATGCAGAATCCAGGATATTTTTTGCTGGTGGGGTGACCTCCTTGTGTATGCCTGACTTTAGGTTCCAGTTCTGCTCTCCTGTGTAGGGTATTGTCTTTCCTCTCTGTTTAGACTTCAGCCCAGGATCTTGTATTTGACAAGGAGCCGCTAGGGTAGACTTAGGGCAAAACTGTAAGTAAAGGACAAGCAGCTGTGATACTTTTTTGATGTACTTAGCTGCTTGCAGCAATCTGTGTCTCAGAGATACCTTAGCCCAAGGTGGTATCTTTGTATTCTTAATGCATTAATAGTAATTGCTCAAAGCACTGTATGTTGACAAGGTGCTGTACAAACTTTGTATACGAAGATATGTTCACTTCTGTGAAGAGATTACAGTCTCAAATCAGACCCAACTGAGGGAAATAGGATGTCTGCTCATGTACAGGATTATGAGGAGGAGGAAGCAGAGTAGGTTGGTGAGATAATGGGCCAGGGACCACAGTAAGTATAAAACACAGTAAGGGAAAAACAAAGATAAGAGTGGGAAAAGGCAAGGGAGTAGAGGATGTATCAGCAGAGTGAAGCTGGTGGAAGATTACGTTGCCTTCCTAATACAAATCAAATGTATGAATGGACTGCGAGACATGTAGAGGAGACCAGGAGGTGAGAGGATGGGGGTGTTCCCCAAAAGGGAAGAGATTTGGTACAGTAGGGCAGCACAGACTGGAAACAAACATGACAGAGATGGTCAAACCAGGTAGTAAAGAAAATTAAGCTAAGACTACCTGTTACAGTTGGAGGAAAGGAAGTGCTAGGGTTAGTGGCACTAAGGAAGAGAGGGGTATGTATTTTAGATGAGGGGAACTGAGTGTTGGAAAGACAAGCAGTGATATGGGCTTGACCAGTATGAAGAGAGTAAAGGAGTGGGAGACAGATGAGAGTGAGAAGCAGAAAAGATTGTCTTGCTCTGAAGTCAAAAAGGGATCTGGAGATGCTAAGTGGAGGAACAGAGTGAGCTGTGGACCCCAAAGAGGACCTTGAGAATATCTGCAGAGAAGTGGGATGCTGGGAAAGTGCAAATCTTCAGGGATTTATCAGCAGCCAAGACTCCTCCCAGGAAGAGACCTGTGCAGAGGCAGTTGTCCCCTATGGGGATTTCTGCTGCTTTTATTTCAACTTAACTCACAGGAGGAACAGCCAAGAGTCAGTGGGATTTATCTCAGTTTCCACTACTCTCTTTCAAACACTTCCTCCTTACCTTCTTTTGCAGGCAGTTCTCTGCTTTCTTCTTAGCAGCTGTTAGGCTGCAAAGGGTGTTGTGAAATTTTTGGCATTGCAAATGCTGACATCTGCCTTTGCCTACTGGTGGTAAAGACTAACCTTGGCTCTTTCAGACAATGGTAGAAGATGTTCATTCACACCAGCCTCTCCCTGCAGGTTGGAGAGTCATGTGCAGTCTACTTGTAGATGCCAGCCTAAAAAAGGATAAGTTGTAGGATTCAACCTCCAAGGTGAAGCAGCAGGAAGATCAGATTGTGTGGATGTAAGACTTGGGTATTTGAGGCTCGGATATTAATATTCAGAAAATGATATATAGCAGAACTTAGTGAGGTGCCATAAGAAGATGCTCTTTGAATCTTCTCAACTGTCTGGCCTATGTCTTTTCTGTTACCACAATGTGCTCTCCAAATTCAGAGATCCTATCTTGCTCTCATCCAATGCAGGTAGGATTTACGGTCTTTTCTGAGTCAATATTCACCTTTCTGTAAGATACCTTCTTCCCATCAACATGAGAGAAGTTCCAAAAAGATCAGTCTCCCAGGGCAAAGTTGGGCTGCCTGAACACCTGTCTACTCTGCAGAGATCCCACAGGCTTATGAAGGTGGGTGACTTCTTATTGCTTAGGAGTTAGGGGAAGGTATGGAAGGGCACAGACTAGAATGTGTTGAGGCCAGTAAGGGCCTGACTTGATCAACAGGCTTTGAATCAGGCCTTTAATGACTGCTTGCATGTGGGCTGGGGTGAGTAGGCTGAGAAGGGATGTGGTCTATGGCAAGATCACTGCAGAGAAAGGATGATGCTTTACTGGGGGTGGAAAATGGAATTGTCACCGTGGAATGAATGAATTGTACAGTTTCTCTTTTGTAACCCGGGGAATAATTAAGATAGATGGGTAGATGAATTAGCTGTCCTGCAAGGTCAAAAGTGGATTGCCTTATTACTCTATTATTTCACTGTTGTGGAACTATCACCACTAACGCCTTTTTCATGATATTTTGTACATCGCACCAAAAAAAAAAAAAGGGGGAAAAAAGAAAAAAGGGGGGGAGATACAAATTGATCGTTTGCCGGTGAAATCAGTCTTCGTCATCGCCAGCAGTGCTTGGATTAATGGGATTGAAGGCTGCTGGAGGTTCAGCCAGAGAGACGGGTGGAAAAACAAGAGAAATTGGTTTGCACCCCTGGGAATGGAATTGATGTGACTCGCATGGAGCTGCTGCGGCAGTGGTGGCTGCTCTGCTGCGATGCTGCTGGGTTTTGCTGTTTTTTTTCTTTTTTTAGAAAAAAGGGAGATGGGAGAACAAAATAAATCCCTGGCTGGAATAGTGGGTCATTAAAACATGGATGGTAATCTTCTAGGGTGTTTGGGATGTCCAAAAGAGTACGTTTGCTATAAGCCTTTAGGGAACAATAGAGCACAGTCTTTGTGAAATACAGCTGCTTTCTGGTGGTCTTCTGCTATTCCTCTGGGGCTTTAAAGATGAGGTTTGCGATGAGCCCTGGAAGCTGGACATTGCTCCCATTACTGGCAAATACTCTTCAATCTGCATAGCTGGTGATGGAGATCTTCTAAATGGGTAAAGACCATAGTATGGACATAATCGAAGTAGAGCTCTGGAGAGAAGGCCAGTGATAGACATGGTTGCAGAATGAGAGAAGCAGGGGTGTATCAATCTCTTTGTGTTTGACCTGACAGTCATAGAAAGAAGTATGAGGGAGAAGAAAACCTGTAGTTAGTCTTTCCATTAGCAGTGTCAAGAGGTGGCTCAGAAATACGTGCTTGCTTCTGATTTTCTTGCTTGGATTCTGGTAAATAAGGGTTTGGGAGAGGTATGAACTGAAGGGAAGACAGCTTGTTTTGCTAGCAAGAAGTCACACTTGTGCATGGCATTGTAGTTGCAACTGATCATATCTTCCCCAAGCACCATGAATGGCAGCAGAGTGAATCCATGTCTTTGTGCAGTCAGTGTCAAGGGTGTTCCCTGTCTACATGCATTCTCTTCTGTGTTTACCCAGTGTTAGCAGGTGATGGTGCAGGGTAGGTGCAGCACAAAACTCTGAAGTGCTGGAATTAATGCTATGCTTGACTGCTGTTAGGCAGCAGGATGCATAGTATTTGAACAGATTAAAAGCACAGCTATTACGAATGGCTTTCCAAATGTGGGGCTGGATCTGAGGAAAATGAAGTTAACACAAGAGTTCTTTATGTGAACTGGAGATCTGGCAGATTGCTTTCTCAGTCAGAAATATTTGCCTTTTATCCTGCGCCCCTTTGGTCAGTGTTGATGAGGAAAATAACCTTTGAGACTGAGTAAAACCCAGATTATTTCTAAAACCTTCTGCACGTGGTTGAAGACTCAAGATACCACAGTACACAGCTGTGTCCTGTTCATGGGGAGTCAAACTGAGACTGGAGGTGGTTTTCCAACTCATGACTGGCTCTGGGACCATTTCCCATAAATGAGACTACCCACAATGCAATAGTGTGCAGGACAAATTTCCTCTTCACTTTTCCTCTCCTCCTTTCAATGGCTACACTCTTGATTATGAGACATGATGGTATAAAGTTGGCTATGAACTCTAGGCCATTTATATAAGTCTTCTGCACTTGGAGAGCCCTCTCCTATTGATGGTTAAATTAACTTTTTCCAGTCTTACAAATCCAGAATAGCATAAAAGTAGAACAAGGGCTACTAAGGCATAATATAGCTGTGAATTCATCTCAGACATGTTAATTCTGAAGTCTAAAGAAGGCAGATGTATCTCACACAACTAGTGGGTGATGTTTGGGCAGGGCTTTGGCAGAAAGCCTGGCCTCTGCACCTAAGATGTCGGTGAGACAGCACGAGCTCTCTCCTTCCTCTATGGAATACCATTAGCTAAATCATCAGTGAGAATGGCATGAAAACTTGACAAAGGAAGCATTTAAAAGAAAACTCATAAAGTGGGATGAACATCCCAAAAACTCTCTCAGCATCTTCTACTCTGCTTTCTTCTGTGCTCAGTGCACAGATAGAAAAGACTGGGGGAGGGGGAAACTCCTTTTCCAGCACTGTGCACAGTACAGAAGCAAGACCTTGATGCAAAACATTACGGTGTTTGCATCAGGCAACTGGCTCCTAAGATAGTCAGGGTGAGTTGAGCCTATTTACTAGCAGGAAGAACAGCTGCTGCACAGGGCCATGACGTTTTCTGCTCTCAGATCTGCACTGTGGATCTTGCCTTCTGCTTTCCTGATGAGAGGTCCTTGCATGTCTGAGGGGGTAGGTCCATCTCCTGGAGCCATGCTCCATGCAGGCCTGAAGAAGGCATGTTTTCTGAACTGTGAGTTGCTGTGCTGGGTAAGGAAATACTTTTAACCCTTGTGTGCTTTAGGTGAACCTCTTCTTGTTTCCAATCTGATTTGTGCATTGGATTTTCCAAAGCATCTGTTACTTCTGGTTTTTACCCAAGCTACTTTTCCTTTCCCTGCAGGGCACAAGGTGCGCAAGTACCTTGGCAAAGTGCTATTCTGAGCTAGAGTTGTACCTTGTAGTTCTAACTGTAGCTTATTGCTAACTGAAAAGTGAAACTGAGGAAGGTGTGCTGCACAACATGAGGCTGGATCTTGACTCAAGGAGCTTGGTCCTTGTTATGAATATGGGGCACGTAAATGTGATGGATGGTTACATGACCATAGGCTGTGTTAAGTACTGTGGTCTGTGGTGTTTCGGAATTACCTCTGCCAGGAGTAAGCAACCCATAGGAAAGTCTCTGCTCCAGCATCGCAAGTTGATGGGGCTGTAATGTGACAAAGGCGAACTACTACCGTGAGCTTCTACTTACTGGCAAAGTGATGGGGTGTCTCCTTGAGGAGCACTTTTTACTGCAGCTATTTGCAGGGTGGGTTGACCACTTCTGGAGAATTCCCCACTACCAGTGCCCCTATCTGTGCTTTATTTTGAGTGATGAAAAAAGACAGCTGATTTGTCTCACAAATGAGGATATGGTATGTGTTGGCATCACATCAGTCTGTGTCTTTCAGTTGCAATTATGGACACCAGAGAAAGAGTTTGGGGACAGCTATGAGAGTTTTTCACACAGTTTTGCATGTGTAGCAAAATAAAGGAATGATTTCCATTGCTGGTTTTGTAGCTCTGATGTATGATGCCTTCTTTTGCCTCTTACCACTTTGTGACTATCATCCCAGGTGGATTTGGCTGAAAACTATATTTTTGATCAAAACCAGTGAGCGGCAAAACTTTAAACATTTACTTCTAACATTTAGAAGCAAAATAAGCTTTCATTTTTTGTGTTACTTTGGTTATTTTAAGCTTTATTTTAAGTGCAATTTAAAAAATTTTATAGAGAAAATCTAATACCAAATAACAAGGACTAGCTTGGAGTAAATCTCTACATTTCAGTAGCTGTGAAATGCTTTCTTTTTTTAATTTTGCCAAGACTAAACTTAGACTGATCCTTCTTCCCTGTTTTGCCCCATTTCTAGCATGCTAATTTTTTTATAAGGGTGTGGTTTTACAGCTGAAACCTATGGGGGGAGACAGTGGGTAGCATCACAAAGTAGATCTGAATGAATTTAGGTGTTTCTTTACCTTCCTGTTCTCATTGCTGATAGAAGATCAGTGTTTGGTGTCTGTAGCTTTAAAACTGTACCTGTGAGGAGCAAAGTTTTGCTTTGAAGCTGAGGCTTTCATTTGTTTCAGCTGAATGTAATCAGGTATGCTTTACCTCTGGTGAAAATCAGTGCATTTACACCATGGTTGAGCTTTCATCTTTAAAACAAGCTCTAAATTTTCACCTTTTTATGTATTCTTCCTCCTACTGCATTCACACATCTTACTGCATGTCTGAATTTGACCCATCGGTGATAGGAGCTGTTGCTGTTGTTGTTATTATTATTATTATGGTCTTGCTAAATCAATGGGTATTAATTAAGTTAAAGCAGCATGAATGGAATAAAGTGAACATAGAAGTTATTGAAAATACAGTCTTGAACTCACAGCTGCACCTTTGAAAGCTGAAGTAGGCACTTTATCTGCTAGGTTACAGGCTCTGCTTATCATCTGTGGGAAATTAAAGGTATTATTTTTACCACCGGAGGGCTCCCATATTTTTCCATTAATGCAACAGAAACATATGGAAAATGACTAATACTCAGGTGATAAAACCCATGAAGTTCAGACAAAGTATGTTCCCTACTTCACAGCAAGATCAGTATGCACAGGATCTTCGGGAGAAATGAGAATAACTGCTCTATTGCTGTTTGACAAAAGGGCAGGGCAGACCGTATGATGAACAGACTCTTATTTGGTGGTGACAGCAACCAAGCAGTATTAAAAATGTGGAGTTTCATCACATGGCAGCTCAACAGGGCTTTGTGGGAATAACACAATTTACATGACACCAATTTACATGAGGTGAGGATGTGGCCCAGAGGGGGCAATTGGGCTTGCAGAGCAGTGCAGTTTAACCTGTACCAGTCTTGTTTGTAGTGAAGTGTATAGATTGTGTTTGGAGAATATATGTGCTCTCTTTGAAAAGAGGCGGAGGGTTTAATGGCTCACAGTTTACATCATTTCTCCTTATCCCACCGGCACTCACTGTAGATGTTGCTCATGCTCTGAGTGGGCCCTGTGCACATTCTGAAACAAGCATTTTGCTGACTTATTTATGCAGTCCTGGGAAATAGCCATGGATTTGTGTATATTGTACCAGCTACACACAATAAATAAATAAATTAGGTCAATGTGACAGAACCATGCAGGGCCAGGGGCACCGTCAGTGAATACCAATGGATAGCCATTCTGCCCCAAAGATTTTGGCCCTACAAGAGCAGGAGAAGCAGATATTGCAAATTCTGATGGGAGAAGGAACTAATTGCTTAACATATTAGGAAGGTGTAAGAAAGTTCATCTGTTATGGACCACATCTGTGTAACTCTGGAAGTGGAGTGTCAGTGAGTGAATGCATAGTCTAAGTTGCGATCTGCTGAGCAGGTAACCAAAGTGCACTATACTGTATAATGGCACTATTGTCACATAAGGAATGGCTTAACCAGGATGGGGGTTGGGGGAAACTGAGGAGCCTAGGCCCCTTCCCCAGCAGATATCTCTGCCCATGCAGGAAGGCAACACAGGGAGCATGCTCGAAGCCAGTGACAGAGACAAACCCCAGGCTAACCAGACAAACCCCAAGCTCACTAGCAGTGCCACTGCTCCTTGACCACAAAGGCACCATGACTGTTAACCCTGTGCCAATCCACATATCTGGGGATCCCCAAAATCTTGCTGCTGCCTTCAACAAATATGCTTAGAATACTTCTGAAGTCTGGACCCAGAAATGCCAAATCAGGGAAGTAATTTGCTTAGAGCACTTTTTTCCTTTTTTCCTTATTTATTTATTTATTTTTTTAAAACTTTTTTATTTCTGAGGGAAAGATGTGGTCATATGGAATGACCTGAAACACTTGGATTTGGTTGCTTTTTCTCAGGGGAAAAGTTTTGAAGAAGTCTAAAGATTGTACTTTCTCTTATTTTTTTAATAAAATGCCTGTATTCCTTAATGAAAAGTACTGCTTCATAGAGAGTGATAATTTTAATGCTTAACATTAAAAACCAAAACAAGCACAAAACCTCAAGATAAAATATTTAATTTTTAATAAAGAGATATGTTTCCACTTATGCAAATACAGACATACATGTTACAGCCTTTTGGTTAGGCCATTTTGGAAATATTTTAGGACACAGCAAATTACCATTCTCCCCCTTTGCTTTTCAATTATTTTTTTTGCAGCTAGTATTGAAGCAAATGTCACTCATGTGCATGTATCAGTTCCAGGTGGTGCTGTCTTGCTGCTGGTCTAATAGGTGGCCTTGAACATACCAATCAGCTTCCCTGTGATTTAGTTTCGTTAATTTGAATACGATTATCAGAAAAATTAAGCCTGGAATTAGCATTATGAGATCATCTGATCCATCTCCCTGCCCTTGGGCAAGATCCATTCTGCCTTGGATGAGTATTTTCCAACTTTCTAACTAATATTGTATTATTAAAACCTTCCAGTGATGGAAATATTATGGCTTCCCTACAGC